>UESW01003579.1:0-60287 GCA_900491605.1 Calamus simplicifolius
AAAATGCTCGTCTCAGGTGCCTGGCCGAACGTCCTCCTTTTTTAGCTAGCTGGTGAGTTAGTTTGTTAGCTAGCTGGAGCTCTTTCAGCTAACTAAGAAACTTGTCTCAGGTGCCTGGCCGAACGTCCTCCTTTTTTAGCTAGCTGGTGAGTTAGTTTGTTAGCTAGCTGGAGCTCTTTCAGGTAACTAAGAAACTTGTCTTAGGTGCCTGGCCGAACGTCCTTTTTTTTAGTTAACTGGTGAGCTAGCTTGTTAGCTAGCTGGAATTCCTTCAGCTAACTAATTCGCTCGTCACAATGCATTGGCCGAACACCCTTAAATTTTAGCTAGCTGGCTGGATGTCTTGTTAGCTAACTGCAACTCCTTTTAGCTAGCTGGTGTTTGCTTAGTTAACTGTTTAGCTATCTATGGAGCTAGCTGAGAAACCTTTTAGCTAGTTGACATTTCATTCAGTTAACTATTCAGCTAACTAACTGTGTTATTTTTCTCCTGCAGCCGAGAGGGATTCAAATTCAGTTAGCTAGAGAGCTAACTATGGATGCATGAAACTTTTCCTCTGCCGTTGCTTTTTCCCTGATAGTTAACTAAAGAGCTAACTGACCGTTGCTTAGTTAGCTGTCTAGTTAACTAAGTATTAGCTTTTTACCCTGCTGGCCGTTGCTTTTTGTTGTGAGTTAGCTGAAGAGCTAACTAACGACCTTCTAGCTGACTGAAGAGATACCTGTGGACGTCTTATTTGTTTTTGGTCTCTCTGGTTAGCTAACTGATTAGCTAGCTGAGGTCCCTTGCTTAACTCTTGGACGATGGCATTCATATCCTCAGCTACTTGGATTTATTTTTTAGTCAACCGCCGCCTGAGCTCTTAAGAGTATTCTTTCTCTCTTACTCTCTCTCTATTGCTATTTCAAGCTATATTTAACTTTTGGATTTTTGAATTTTTGCAGTGCTTATCATTCCTCAAATGGAGATCTGCATTCAATGCTTAAGGGAAACATGTTTAACGGTTATATTTTCTTCCCGTTATTATTTCCATTTATTTCTTATGTATCTAACGGATATTTTCTTGTTAGATGGTTATAAATAGCTGGGATTAGAAGCACACCTTGATGATTTTTGAAAAAAGAAATTTTAAAGAGAGAAAAATCCAATAAAAGAGCCTTCATTGAATATTTGTTGAGTGGTTGCTGTGCATTCAAGTTCATTCCTTGCTCCGAAAGGTCGTCCGAATCATTAAAGCTTTTCAAGCATTCAAGACTTCAGCTGCTTCAACCTAGTTCATTTATTGCTGAGTTTATTGCTTCAAAAAGTTGTAAAGTATATTCTAAATATTTGCTCTTTGTAGGAGCTTCTCCTTTACATACTCTGATTATCTTGTAAAAGGGTTAGTGAACCCTGGTTTGTTATTGGCCTCCTTGTGCCATTTAAACAAGAGGACTAGCCTAGGTTTGGCTAGGGGTTTTTGGCTTCCTTGTGCCATGAAACAAGAGGACTAGCCTGGTTTGGCTAGGGGTTTTTGGCTGCCTTGTGCCGTATAAACAAGAGGGCTAGCCTGGTTTGGCTAGAGGTTGTAATCGTTGTGATACGATTAGTGGAATTCCCAAAGGTTTTGGGGAGTGGATGTAGGTGCTGAGTTTGGCACCGAACCACTATAAACTTCTGCGTGTTTGTGATTGCTTGCTTTTCTGCTAATATTTTTCTGTGCACTACACTTCACCGCTGCAAATCAAATTAGGGTTAAAAGCACATATATCTGCATAGCTATTAAATTATTTTTAAATAATCCAATTCACCCCCCTCTTGGATTACTACATCTGGGCAACAGGAAGCAAAGGTAACTGCTATCCAAGAAGCCAAGGACCTCAACACCTTACCTTTGGAGGAGCTACTTGGATCATTGATGACCCATGAACTGACCATGAAGCAACATCAAGAGGAGGAAGTCAAAAAGAAGAAAATAATTGCCCTTAAAGCTGCAGAAAAGGAGATAAGCAGCAGTGAGGAAGAAGAGGAAGATGATGAGACAGCTCTCCTTACTGGAAACTTTAAGAAATTTATGCAAAGAAGGAGACCCTTCCAATAAGAAAAGATATGGAACAAAAATGGAAGGAGAAAGAGAAAAAGAGAAGGACAAGGACAAAGAAAAAGAGAAAGACCCCCTCATATGTTATGAATGTAAGAAATCAGGGCACTTTAGATATGATTGTCCTCAACTAAAAAAAGGGCACAAGAAAAAGAAAAAGGCATATATTATAACATAGAGTGAAAGTGATGAATCCTCATCCGAGGAGGAACAAAAAGAAGTTGCAAATATTTGCTTTATGGCAAACGACGACAATGAGGTAAGTTCTGAAACACCTTGTGATGATTTTACTTTTGAAGAATTATATTATGCATTTAATGAATTAGTTAGTGATTTTAAAGTTTTTAAAAAAAAGAATAAATCTTTAAAAAATGATAATTTAAATCTTGCCAAAGAGAAGGATAAACTAACTCAGGAAGTTGAAAAACTAAAATCTGAAAATAAAAATTTGCTAAGAGATAAAGAGTTAATTTCTAATAAAAATGTTAATTTAAAGAGAGAAGTTGATAAATATAGAAATATAGTTGATAAATTTACATATAGCTCTGAAAAACTTAATTTGATGTTAACTAATCAAAGAGCTGTATTTGATAAGGCTGGATTAGGTATAGACCTAATAAGAAACAAAAGTATGTTAAAAACTTCTTTAGAAAAGAACAGGATAAGAATGATTTTTCATGTTATTGTTGTAACAAGAAAGGACATAAAGCCTGTGAATGCAATCTTAGAAAACTTAATAAGAATTTAAGCATTAAAGGAAAGAAAATATGGGTTCCGAAAGGAACAATCTTTGTTGCTACTAACCATGAAGGATCCAAGAAAGCTTGGGTACCTAAACAGAAAGTTTGATTACCTTGCAGGAGTGTCTTGCGGCCAAAAGATCAAAACGAAAGTGGTATTTTGATAGCGGTTGCTCAAGGCACATGACGGGTGACAAGGAGCAATTCATCACCCTTGAAGATAGAAGAGGAGGAGTTGTCACATTTGGAGACAATGGTAAAGGCCAAATTATAGGATTTGGTAAAATTCAGATAACTCCTTTTACTTTTATAGAAAATGTTTTATATGTAGATGGCTTAAAGCATAATTTAATTAGTATTAGCCAAAGGTTTCAAAGTTTCATTTGAAGCTTCTATCTGCATTGTTTCTAATCCCATTGACAATAGCATTGTATTTATTGGTAATAGAAATGACAATGTATACTTAATTGATTTAGATAATTTGTCTACTAATAATCATTGCTTAGTAGCTAACAATGCTAATGCTAATGAGATTGGATGGTTATGGCATCATAGATTAGGTCATGCAAGCATACACCTAATTTCAAAACTAATTAAAATGGATTTAGTTAAAGATCTTCCAAAGATAGATTTTGAAAATAACAGAATTTGTGATGCATGTCAATTAGGGAAGCAAACTAGAAACTCTTTCAAATCAAAAAATGTAGTTTCCACTTCTAGGCCATTAGAGCTACTTCATATGACCTTTTTGGACCTACTAGAACCACTAGTCTAGGAGGAAAGAAATATGGTCTTGTGATAGTAGATGATTATTCTAGATACACTTGGGTATTGTTTCTGGCTCATAAGGATGAGACCTTCTCAATATTTCTGAAATTTTTTAAGAAAGTCACTAATGAGAAAAACAACACCATAGTGTCTCTTAGAAGTGATCATGGCACAAATTTGAAAATCACTTATTTAAAAATTTCTACACAGAACATGGCATTCATCATAATTTTTCTGCACCTAGGACACCACAACAAATGGAGTTGTAGAAAGAAAAAATAGGACTTTAGAAGACATGGCCTGTACCATGCTATGTGAAAGCCAACTCCCAAAGTACTTTGGGCGGAAGCTATAAACACGACATGTTACATTCTTAATAGAGCCCTAATTAGGCCAATCCTTAAGAAAACACCTTATGAATTATGGAATAATAGAAAACCAAAGATAGGTTATTTTATGTATTTGGTTGTAAATGTTTTATTCATAATAATGGAAAAGATAATCTTGGAAAATTTGATGCAAAATCTGATGAAGGCATATTCTTAGGATATTCAACAACTAGTAAAGCCTATAGAATATTTAACAAGAAATCCTTAATTGTAGAAGAATCCATTCATGTAGTTTTTGATGAGTCTTTAGCATCAAGTTCAGAAAAATCTGATGATGAGGAAGATACAAATATACTAGAAAGAGATATTAAAAATTAAATATAGATGTATCTTCAGATCATGAACAAGAAGCTAAAGATGATAATTCACCTAGGATTAATGATATTGATACTAATCATAATAAAGCAGATCTTCCTAGAGATTGGAGATATGTCTATGATCATCCAAAGGAACTGATTATTGGTGATCCATCTCAAGGAGTAAGAACTAGGTCATCTATGAGGAATATCAATAATCATCCTGCATTTGTATCTCAAATTGAACCTAAAATGTTGAAGAAGATGAAAAAGATAGTAATTGGATGCTAGCTATGCAAGAAGAATTAAATCAATTCACTAGGAATAATGTATAGTCCTTAGTTGATGACCTAGAGGTCATTCAGTTATAGGATCTAAATCGGTATTTAGAAATAAATTGGATGAAAATGGCATGGTAATTAGAAATAAAGCTAGATTAGTTGCAAAAGAATATAATCAAGAAGATGGAATTGATTTTGATGAAACTTTTGCACCTGTAGCTAGATTAGAAGCAATTAGACTACTACTTGCATTTGCATGTCATATGAACATAAACTTATTTCAAATGGATGTTAAAAGTATATTTTTAAATGGTTTTATAAATAAGGAAGTATTTGTGGAACAACCACCTGGTTTTGAAGATCATGAATTTTCAAATCATGTCTTTAAATTGCACAAAGCACTATATGGTTTAAAACAAGCACCTAGAGCTTGGTATGATAGGTTAAGCAAATTTATGATTGAAAATGATTTCACTAAAGGAAATGTAGACAAAACCTTATTTTTGAAAAGGAAAGATAAAGACTTATTAGTAGTACAAATATATGTAGATGATATTGTATTTGGTGCTACTAACAATCTCTTGTGTCAAGAATTTGCTAAGTTAATACAGGGTGAATTCGAAATAAGCATGATGGGAGAACTCAACTTCTTCCTAGGACTTCAAATCAAGCAAAATAAAGTGGAGATTTTCATCAACCAAACAAAGTACACAAAGGAACTTCTCAAGAAGTTTGGAATGGAATTAGTCAAACCCCTTGGAACACCTATGAGTCCTTCATGCAAATTAGACAAAGATGAAGATGGTAAGAAGGTAGATCAAAAATACTATAGAGGTATGATCGGATCTCTACTTTACTTAACAATAAGTAGACTAGATATCATGTTTGCTATTTGTCTATGTGCTAGATTTCAATCAGAACCTAAAGAATCTCACTTGATTGCTGTGAAAAGAATTTTAAGATATCTAAGTGGAACTAAAAATGTAGGATTATGGTATTCTAGAGACTCAACACTAAACTTACTTGCATATTCTGACTCTGACTATGCTGGATGTAAACTAGATAGAAAAAGTACAAGTGGTACATGTCAATTCTTAGGAAGTAACTTAATCTCTTGGTTTAGCAAAAAGCAAAATTCGGTTGCATTATCTACTGTTGAAGCAGAATATGTTGCAGCTGGAAGTTGCTATGCTCAAATTCTTTGGATTAAGCAACAACTTGAAGATTATGGCATAACACTTAATAAAACTCCTATTAGATATGATAACACAAGTGCAATCAATTTAACTAAGAATCCAATCCAACATTCAAGAACAAAACACATTGAAATTAGATATCATTTTATAAGAGAACATGTAGCTAACAATGAAATTTGTCTTGATTATGTTAGTATGAAGAACAATTAGCTGACATATTTACAAAACCTTTGAATGAAGAGAGATTTGTTATCTTAGAGGTGAATTAGGGATTTGTGATCCTTTGGAATGACTTTGAAACCCCTAAGGAATGATTATCTAGATTTCTATCAATTTCTTGAGATTCCTTTCATAATTTTAAGGACAATTTATCTAGTCATTTGAGCAATTTGATTCCTCACATTCCAAAGATTTTTTAAAAATTTATTGACCTTATTTTGACAAGTTTCGGCTGTTTGAAACTCATTTATTTTTCTCTGAAACTATCAGTGGAGTCGACACCTCAATTTGAGGAGTCAACACCTCTTCTGTGCCGCTTTCGGTCTTATACCTTGGAGCCGACACCCGCTTAAGTGGAGCCAACTCCAGTTCGGGCGCTAACCGTGTTAGCGACTTGGAGTCGACACCCGACTTTGCGGGAGTCGACACCTAGTGGACCCAAATTGACTTTATTAGGGCAGAGTCGACACCTTCTCGATTTTTATCTTCTCCAAACCCTCTCCAAATCTTCTCCAAAGCCTCTCCAATCTTCTCAAAGCCAAATACTCCTCAAATCAACCATTCCCTAAGATTTCTATGGCACCTAAGTGTAGGGGATCGGTCTTTGATGCTCCTGTTACTACAAGGAAGCGTACGGCTAGGCATCCCATCCGAGAACCTACTCCAAGTGATGATTCTTCTTTAACTCCCTCAGATAATACTGCTCATCCTCTCCACATGTAGATACCCTTGCTGGGCGAGTTATTTCCATGGGTAGGAAAGTAGATTTCGATTTCTTTGAAGCCGAGGGTTTTGACATTGGTAGACAGATTAAAGAACTCAGCTGGGATAAAGTTTGTTCCTTGGATGTTCCTACTTATCCAGCTCTTATTAAATAATTTTACCTGAATTTATCTAGAGGAGATGGTGGAATTGTTAGTTCAGTAAGAGGAAAGAGAATTCATCTTACTTTTAAATTTTAGGAAATCTGTTAATTATTCCTGTCACTGGATTTATCGCAAACATTCACAGTGAGAGATCAGTTGCTTTATCAAGAATGTTAGGAAGAGAAATAACTGAATTTGAAGAGGTTAGGGCAAACCAATTGCCACTTGAGCTTAGGCTGTTGCATAACATCTACAGTAGGATTCTATTTCCCAAGACTGGTCGTTTTGAGTATGTCTCAGAGCGAGACATTGTAGTCATGGATAGTATCTTGACGGGTCAGCCAATAAATCTTGCTGGAATGATGATATGGTATATGGCTGAGGCCGGGGACAAGAGGAGATCTTCACTGCCTTATGTGATGATCCTAACCTTGGTTTTTAGAAGTCAAGGAGTAGCAATTTCTAAGAATGAGCCATCGAAGAACCTTAGGCACACTGACTACTACAGCTTAGCCACTGTGCACAGGATGGGATTTGTGAAAGTGGATGGAAAATGGAGAGAAAAGGTCATACTGGAGACAGGGTTGCTGAGACTAATGATGCGTGTCGTAGCGCAACGATTAAAACACCTTAATTTACTATTAGAATAGCGAGAGTAAGGGATCGATTCCACAGGGACTTTAGCGATTATCTTAAAATAAATTTATAAATTTAACTAAATAGATAACTAAATAGACAAGTAATAGTGCAAAATAATCAAGATATGGCCTATCTTATAAGAGCACGACCCGTACCCGTAGATCACGGCCCATCCCTTTTAAGCATAGATCAGTCTAAAATTATTTCTACTTAAATATAATTAAACTGAATAGAAACTCAATTTCATAGCATTCAATTAAAAAGTTATGACATTAAGAAGGCAACAAATTGCAATAAATTCTTGAATCAAACCAAAGATGGGATGGAGTCTTTGTTCCTCCTTTGCATGCACCTCCCGAGCCAACGAACGAAGCCTCCACTGCTACTCAATTGCTCCCGAGACAGAGCTTCCACAGATCCTCGACGGCTCCCGCAGCCTCCAAGTCACGAACAGAGGATGAACCCACGGACTCACAGAGCCTCTGAGTAGAGCCTCCACGGACGGCTCTTGGGAACTCCAAGCCACGGATGGAAGAATAGGAGATAACGGCTGGAACAGATCTCCGGGATAGACGAATCCACACGAGAGCTCCTCGGGACTCCCCAAATTCTCCACAGAACAGACACCGCACGAGAACTCTATGGACTTCTCCCAGAACAGAGGACTTCTCCCAGAATAGAGGACTCCACAGATGGTTTTTTTCGGATCCCACAGATGCAGCGCGTTGGACGGACTTCCCTCCTCCCTCTGCTGCTATTTGTAGAAGCCCAGATGCGGTGAAGACGCGAGCGGCATGGAGAAAATCCGAATAAATTATGAATAAAATCCAAATTCCCTCAAGATGAATTTAATTCGTCCAATTTGATAACCTCCTATCTAATTTATTCCATAATTGGTGGAGAGAGAGATTTGAATTTAAATTGAAGAAGAATCGGCTTAGAGAAAACAGAAATCTACTGAGAAGACGATGAAGTCGGCACTGGGTTAGCCGACTTCGCTTTAAAATGCATGCTGAAACGGATAAATCAAAGAAAAATCAATTCCGGGCTCATCTTAAATCCGATTTGAGTGTCGTTTGCATCATTAAATTTCTAAAATCGAGCTCTTCAAATTGATAAGATTTTTCCTAAAATATTATATAAAATATTAAAATATTAAATAATAATAGGTACGTTAAATTATTAATTAATAGGTTTAATATAATTATTTATACGTTTATCACTCTCCCCAACTTGAATCTTACTCCCTCGAGAAATAAGAAATTTAGAAATATGTACCAAGCTAGTCCAAAATTGATAGTTATCTTATAGTTCTTTTTAAAAAAAATTTCTGGTTAAATCATAAGGGAGGTACTTCATTGGATTATTAAGTTTACCCATTTAGTGATAAAGTGTAGTCCATAAGAATTTATAGAAGTCTTCCTTCACCAACTTTCCACTTCTTTAATTAAGTCTTCTAACTTAATTTGGGTTGGGTGTATTGTCTGTTGTAATTTGGTTCCCTTGTGTAAAGTCAGTGCAATGTCCTATCCCCTTGCTTTCTAATTAACTCTTGTAGCGAGCTTTAGGCCAATGGCTCCCAAACCAATTGGTTTTAGGGCATTAGGTGTAAAACACCCCTCGGACTTACTTACTTGAGTCAAAAAGGCTTTAGGTAGGACTGACTCTACTTAGGTTCTTTTACATTCTCACCTTTTTACGCGAACAACATCACTTTCTTATGTGACGGGGCCCGGTTACTCAGTGAAAATACTAAGAACCTAATCTATTAACTTTAAGAGAGATTTTTTTTTTTTTTTTTTTGAATGACATTTTCACTCATACCCTTATTAAGTAGATTGTACTATTAAGATCAGTGGTTAGGAGGGTCTGAAATTATTCTAAACATTTTTCTGGGCTAAACCCTACCTTTTATTAGGTTTTCTTAATAATTTATTCCTCAGTATCTCAAAAATAATCTAACCATTAATCATTCAAGACTACTTGATTAACTTCAAATCGAGACAGAATTTGGTACACACATCTGATTATAGTTTTACTCGAGGATTTACTTATTCTTTTTCCTCCCCCCAACTTAATTTCCATTGTCCCTAATGGAAGAAAAATTAATTTCAAGGAAAGATACTACTTGGTAAAGTATTTGAAGGTTGGAAGTTTCATTGTTGCCATCTTCTTTCAATCTGCTTCTGTTGCTCTTCTCTGGTCATACTAAAAGAACATATTAAAAGAACAGAAAGTTAAAAATAACTAATAAACTGGGTTGCCTCCCAAAAGCGCTAAGTTTAAAGTCTTCAGCCAGACTGTGCTACTTATTATGATAATGTTGGGTTCACAAGATCAATTGATTTAACAATTTCTTCATCATTAATTTCTTCTATATATGGTTTCAAACGTTGGCCATTTACTTTGAATGTATTTCCTTGCTTGGGGTCTTTAAGCTCTACAGCTCCATGGGGAAATACTTGAGTTACTATAAAAGGTCCATTCCATCGTGAACGAAGTTTTCCAGGAAAAAGATGTAATCTTGAATTGTAAAGCCATACTTTTTGATTTGGTTCAAAAATTTTCTACTAATAAATTTGTCATGATTTCCTTGGTTCGTTCTTTATAAATTGTTGAGCTTTCATATGCCTCATCTTGTAGCTCTTCTAACTCATTCAATTGGAGTTTCCTATTGACACCTACATTTTTCATATCATAATTAAATTGCTTGATAGCCCAAAATGCATGGTGTTCTAATTTTACAGGTAAATGACAGGCTTTTCCAAATACGAGCATGTAAGGAGACATTCCTATGGGAGTTTTAAATGCAGTACGATAAGCCCATAATGCATCATCCAAACGTTCTGACCAATCTTTCTATCAGGTCTCACCATTTTCTCAAGGATATTTTTAATTTCTCTATTTGATATTTCAACTTGGCCACTAGTTTGGGATGATAAGGTGTAGCTACCTTATGAGTAATTCCATATTTGTTCATTAATGCTTCAAAGTGTCTATTCGTGAAATGTGTACCCCCATCACTAATTATAGCCCTTGGGCATCCAAAACGGCTAAGGATATTATGCTGAATAAACTTGATTACAACTTTATGATCATTGGTTCGAGTTGCCATGGCTTCAATCCATTTTGACACATAATCAACTGCCACTAGAATGTATTCAAATCCAAAAGAGGAAGGAAATGGGCCCATAAAATCAATACCCCATACATCAAAAATTTCTACAACCAAGATAGGGTTTAGGGGCATCATGTCTTTTCGAGATATATTTCCTATTTGTTGACATTGGAGACAATTACGGCCAAATTCATGTGCATCTTTAAAAAGAGTTGGCCAATAAAACCCACTTTGTAGTACCTTTGCTGTAGTTTTCTTTCCACTAAAATGTCCCCACAGGAAGAGAATGGCAGAAGTTAAGTATACTCTTGAATTCACTCTCTGGGACACATCGCCTAATCACCTGATCTGAATAGTACTTAAATAATTCAGGGTCTTCCCAAAAGTAATATTTGACTTGTGAGAAAAATCTATCTTTTTCTTGTTTTGTCCAGTGGGAAGGTACTTTTCCTGTTGCCAAATAATTCACAATGTGGGCAAACCAGGGAAGACTGCTATGGGAAATTGAGAATAGCTGCTCATCAGGAACTTATCTCTGATTATTTCTTTATTGTATTCTACTGAGATCCTAGAGATATGATCTGCTACCATATTTTAGAACCTTTCTTATCTAAGATTTCTAGATCAAATTCTTGTAGTAGAAGGATCCATCTAATCAGTCTGGGTTTTGTATCCTTTTTTGATATAAGATGCCTCAACGCTGCATGATTTGAATAAACCAAAACCTTAGACCCTAACAGATATGATCTAAATTTTTCTAGGGCAAACACAACTGCTAGTAATTCTTTTTCAGTGGTAGTATAGTTCATTTGTGCATCTGAAAGAGTTTTGCTAGCATAATAAATTACATGAGGTTCTCGATTGAGTTTCTATCCTAGAACTGCCCTACAGCATAATCAGAAGCATCACACATAATTTTGAAGGGTATGGTCCAATCTGGGGGCTTGATAATTGGTGTAGTGATCAAAGCAGTTCGAAGGATGTTGTAGGCTATTAGACAATCTTTATCAAAATTAAAAGAACTATCTTGGTCAACAAATTACACAATGGTCGAGAAATTTTACTGAAATCTTTGATGAAACGTCTATAAAAACCAGCATGACCAAGGAAAGATCGTACTTGTTTAACTGAGGTTGGGGGTGGTAGATTTGAGATCAATTCAACCTTGGCTTTATCAACCTCAATACCTCGCTCTGAAATAATGTGTCCGAGCACAATTCCCTCACGAACCATAAAATGGCTCTTCTCCCAACTTAGGACTAAATTCATTTCCATACATCATTTTAGTACCTTAGTCAAGTTCTCGAGGCAGCTATCAAATGATGCACCAAAAACTGAAAAATCATCCATAAATACTTCCAAAAATTGATCAATCATATCAGAAAATATGGCCAACATACATCGTTGAAACGTGGCTGGTGCATTACAAAGACCAAATGGCATGCGTCGAAAGGCAAATGTTCCAAAGGGACAAGTGAAGGTGGTCTTTTCTTGATCTGCAGGAAATACTAGAACTTGATTGTATCCTGAATATCCATCTAAGAAACAAAAGAAACTTTGTCCCGCTAGCCGTTCTAGAATTTGATCGATAAAAGGCAAAGGAAAGTGGTCTTTCCTAGTCACAGTATTCAACTTTCGATAATCTATACATACTCTCCAACTAGTTGATATACGAGTAGGAATTGATTTGCCCTTTTCATTTTTAATCACGATAATACCTGATTTTTTAGGTACTACTTGGATTGGACTGACCCATTGGCTATCTAAAATTGGATAAATGATACAGCATCAAGCCATTTTACTACTTCTTTCTTAACAACATCCCTCATGTTCGGATTTAGCCTTCGTTGCATGTCTCTATGTGGTTTGGCTTCAATTTCACTATGAATATGGTGCATGCAAACAGAAGGGTCAATTCCCTTAAGATCAGCTATTATCCATCCAATTGCCTCTTTATGTTCTTTAAGTACATCTACCAATTTATCTTCCTGCTCAGAGGTTAGGGTAGATGCAATGATTACTGGAAGGGTGTCATTGGGTCCAAGGAATGAATATTTTAAGTCATCTGGAAGAGGTTTCAACTCTAGTTGAGGTGGTTCTTCTAAGGAGGGTATTAAAGGGTTTGGTTTAGTTGGAAGTGGTTCATATTTTATAGTCCATGGAGGGATGGTGTCAAACTTAGGTGGTTCTAATAACATGTTTATCTCTTTGGTGTACTCATCAATATCAAAGTCATCTATTCCAAAATGTGTAAGACATGTTTGTAAAGGATCCTAATCAATCAAACTTTGGAATTTCCTATATACTACTTCCTCTATCATGTTTACTTCATTTAAATCATACACAGATGGTCCTTGGGAAGCATTAAAAATATTTAATCTCATCTTCTTGTTTCCAAAAGATACATCTATCACACCTGTTCTACAATTTATACATGCATTAGCGGTAGCTAGAAAAGGTCTTCCAAGAATGATGGGAATTTGGTTAGGATTACCGCTAGATTCCATATCTAACACTAGGAAGTCGACAGGAAAATAGAATTCATCCACATTTACTAATACATCTTCCAATATTCCACGAGGTTCTTTGACTAATCTATCTGCCAATTGTAGTGTTATTGTAGTGGGTTTTAATTCTCCAAATCCAAATAACTCATACACTGAACTTGGGAGAAGGTTTACACTCGCACCCAAATCTAATAATGCTTTCTTGATTGTGAAGTTTCCTATGACACATGATATAATCGGGGTACCAGGATCTTTTAGTTTGGGTGGGGTTTTTTGCTGAACAACTGAGCTGACTTGCTCAGTCAAATGTATCTTTTTTGGTATTTGTGTCTTGGCTTTCCGTTTTTGTGTGCATAGATCCTTCAAAAATTTGGCATAAGCTGGAACTTGCTTGATAGCATCGAGAAGAGGTAAGTTTATTTGGACTTGCTTAAATAACTCAAGCATCTCATTCATTTTATATTCTTCTTATCTGAAGGCAAAGGAGATTCTAAAGCACTAGGGAATGGGGCTTTAGGTGTGATTGCTTGATCATTGAATTCCTTTTCTTCATTTTTCTTCTCTCTTCTGGTTTAGCCACTTCTAATTTCTGGGTTGGTTCAGGTGGGTTCAATGTTTTTCCACTTCTTAGAGTCATGACTGATTTAGCATTTCTAGAATTTGTCAGGACTATTGGAACTCTAGCCATGAATTATCCTTTCGGGTTATCGATAGGCTGACTAGGTAACTTACCCTCCTCCCTTCTACTGAATGCTGTGGCTAATTGACCTATCTGAGTTTCTAGTTTTGCAATAGATTGTGTGTGGGAGTGAAGGATTTGAGTATTCATTTCTAGCCCTTTCAATACTTGTAACACATTGTCTTCAAAAGTAGGCTGATTATTCGGTGGAGGTTGTGGGATGTTTGGGTATTGTGAATATGGCATGCTTCTAAAATTAGTTTCTTGATAATTAGGTCTGATCGATGATGAATTGGCTACAGGTTGAGGTTTCCAAGAAAAATTTGGGTGATTTCCCAGCCAGGATTGTAAGTATTTGCAAATGGATCATTTCCTGTTCTAGGAGCTAATCGGGTTTGGACTTGGTGGGCTTGCTCTTGAACAAGTTCTGGAAATTGGTATGCAGCTGGACATTCACCTATAGAATGGGTTGGACTCGAACAAATTATGCAGACCTCATGTAATTGAGTAGATGGGGAAGAGATGTTTCCAACTTATAGAATCCGGTCAAGTTTATGGGATAATTCATCTATCTTAGTATAATATATGTAGAATGACCTATTTCATATATTCCACCTCTTTTAGGTTCTACGGGAGGGTCTCGACGAGCAACTGACATGTGATGTAATGAATTCTCACTCAATGTCTCAAATAGTTGCCAAGCTTCATGTTCATTTTTAACATAAATGTCCCACCACATGAAGCATCAACCATTTGCTATGCTTTTCTGATAAACCATCATAAAAGCACTAAACTAGTTGTCATTTAGGTATAGCATGATGTGAACATTTTCTAATCAGTTTTTGAATCTCTCCCATGTCTCATGGAACATTTCTCCATCTATCTGAGAAAAACTTGTTATGGTTTTTCTAATTTGATTCGTTTTTCCTATAGAAAAATATTTCTTAAGAAATTCTCTCTGAAGATGATCCCAAGTTGAAATTATAACAGTGTCCAGTGAATTTAACCGATACTTGGCTTTATCTTTTAGGGAAAAAGGGAATAACTTAAGCCTAAGTGCATCATCGAAGAAATTTTGAATCTTGACAGTTGAGCAAATTTCCAAGAATTCATCTAAGTGTTTGTACGGATCCTCATTTGTAAGTCCATAGAAAGATGGTAACATTTGGATTACACTTGACTTAATTTCATATTGGACAGCCTCTACTGGAGGCACTTGAATGCAGGGAGAGTAGGTATACCTTGAAGGAGTGAAATACTCTTTTAACTATCATGGTTGATTATTTTCGTTATTAGGATCCATAATTCTGAGTCTTTTGCTCTAATAGTTCTTTCTATCTCAGGATCTAAGGGTATAAGGTTAGGTTGCAACGATCGGCGACCAAGCATACACCCTAACAATGACTCTAAAGCAAACAGTAATTCAGTTTTTTCTTTTTTTTTTTTTTTATTATTATTATATATATATATATATATATATATATATATAGAAGAAAAGAGGGAAATTCTAAAGAAAATACCCTAAAAATTCCTAGAACTAAGAGGAATGAATAATTTAATTAGGGTTTAATAATTCTTAGCAATCAAGTTAGCAAAGATTAGACTCTCTATTCTAGGTTTACCCTAAATCTAGACAGCTCCTAACTTCCAAGACCGCCTTATAGCCCTCTAATTCTTTTGGGTGCCTTGTCCTATTGAGCTCGAGTTCCTTAGGGGCTGAGTCTAATTAATTTTAGAGTTAAAGGTTTAAGTTAATGTAAAATGAAGGATGTGGTTTGTGGGCCAAGAAGGGTGATGAAATCCCCACCTTATCTTGATTAGGGGTTTGTGCCCTTAAAGTTAATTATGAAAATGCTATGCAACAATCAATGTCCAGCTCTTAAAATTATCAAACAAAATTAATCTACTTATTTTTTTTAGATTTTTGTGATTAGGTTTCTAATTTCCTAATAAATTATGAGATGTCAATGGAAGAATTTTGAGTTTTGCAGAAAATAAATCCACCTAAGTCAATCTAAGCATAGAAATAAAATTATTTTGTTTATATATTTTATTTTTATAAATTTTTATAAATTTTTTTATTTTGTGTCCTTAAATTAATTATGTTTTATGAAAGGTGTCTTAGGGTTTTCTTTCAGGTTTTTTTTTTAAGGTAAGTTAATTAAAAGGAAAATTTGATTAGGTTAAAATTGGATTTGTGGCAAAAAGGAAAGTAATAATTTTTTTTAATATTAAAAAGAAAATATGTAATTCTAACAATTAAGGAAATAAAATAAAGACACAATAACTATTCAAAAATTAAGAGAAAATTAATCTATTTTTTATATTTTTATATTTTTAATTTTTATAATTTTTTTTCAAAATAACACACTTAGGTCCCTGGCAACGATGTTAAAAATCTGATGCGTGTTGTAGCACAACGATTAAAACACCTTAATTTCACTATTAGAATAGCGAGAGTAAGGAATCGATTCCACAAGGACTTTAGCGATTATCTTGAAATAAATTTATAAATTTAACTAAATAGATAACTAAATAGATAAGTAATAGTGCAAAATAATCTAGATATGGCCTATCTTATAAGAGTACAGCCCGTACCCGTAGATCACGGCCCATCCCTTTTAAGCATAGATTAGTCTAAAATTATTTCCACTTAAATATAATTAAACATGAATAGAAACTTTATTTTATAGCATTCAATTAAAAAGTTATGATATTAAGAAGGCAACATATTGCAATAAATTCCTGAATCAAACCAAAGATGGGATGGAGTCTTTGTTCCTCCTCTGCATGCGCCTCCGGAGCCAATGAACGGAGCCTCCACTACTACTCAATTGCTCCGAGACAGAGCTTCCACAGATCCTCAATGGCTCCCGCGGCCTCCAAGTCACGAACAGAGGATGAACCCACGGACTCACAGAGCCTCTGAGCAGAGCCTCCATGGACGGCTCTTGGGAACTCTAAGCCACGGATGGAAGAAGAGGAGATAACGGCTGGAACAGATCTCCCGGGATGGACGGATCCACACGAGAGCTCCTCGGGACTCCCCAAATTCTCCACAGAACAGACACCGCACGAGAACTCCACGGACTTCTCCCAGAACAGAGGACTTCTCCTAGAATAGAGGACTTCTCCCAGAATAGAGGACTCCACGGACGATTTTTTTTGGATCCCACAGATGCAGCACTGGACGGACTTCCCTCCTCCTTCTGTTGCTATTTGTAGAAGCCTAGATGCAGTGAAGACACGGTGAAGATGTGGTGTTGCCAAAACAGAGGACGCGAGCGGCACAGAGAAAATCCGAATAAATCGTGAATAAAATCCAAATTCCCTCAAGATGAATTTAATTCATCCAATTTGATAACCTCTTATCCAATTTATTCCGTAATTGGTGAGAGAAAGATTTGAATTTGAATCGGAGAAGAATCGACTCAGAGAAAACAAAAAGAAAACTGCTGAGAAGACGATGAAGTCGGCATTGGGTTTGCCGACTTCGCTTTAAAATGCATGCTGAAACGGATAAATCAATGAAAAATCAATTTTGGGCTCATATTAAATCCGATTTGAGTGCCGTTTACGTCATTAAATTTCTAAAATTGAGCTCTTCAAATTGATAAGGTTTTTCCTAAAATATTATATAAAATATTAAATAATAATAGGTACATTAAATTATTAATTAATAGGTTTAATATTAATTATTTATGCGTTTATCACTAATGTGCCTGGCCCTTCTGAGGTAGGACCATCTGTAAGACACAGCTCATCAGAGCCCAGTCAGAATGTACCTCCAGCTCCACCGGTTCTTCTACTTTTGATCAGTCATCTATTGGTTTTTCTGATATTCAGTTAAACAGCTTAGAAGTATTTTTGCTACTCACAATGAAGAGATGAAATCTGAGCTAGATAGCCAATATATGAACCTGAGAGAGACCCTCTATTTTTTGAATGAAAGAATTGGCAAAATTGAGTCTACACTTGAGCCTCTGCTGAATCATTAAAGAATGATCTCAAGAACATTTTTGAAGAACTTAAAGATATTAGTGGAGACTCAGAGACTTATTCCATATGCAATGCTAAGCTTCAGGACAAAATTATGACTGCATGTGCATTTGTTGATAGAAGACTAAAAGAATTTGTAAGAACTCAGAGTGAAGGAATGGGAAGAATATTAGAAGATTTGCAAAGACTCATTAGAACTAACTTTTGATTATATTGTAATGAAGTTTCTTTGATGTTATTTAGTCTAGTTTGATGTTGATTTACTTTTTATTAAAAGTTCTAATGTAATGAAGTTTTGATGTAATGAAGTATCTTTTTGTAATATGATGTAATATTTGACATTTGATGTAATGAACTTATTTCATACTTAATGAATGTCATTTAATCTTTGAAGCATCTATCAATTTTGTCATTTCACTTAAAACTTTGTAACTTTTTTGTTGATTACAAAAAAGGGGGAGAAGTTATTGATAGTCGTATATGCATTGAAAGTTATAAAAAGGAAGAGTATTTAATTGCATATTTGTAGATGCATTGGAACAATTAAGTTTAATTAATTGTCATATATGCATTGAAAGGATGAATAGATGTTAAAATTGATATAACTATTTAATTGGTATCAAACATTAAAAGTTTACTGTTAAAAGGAAAAGAATAGATGTTAAATTGAGTATCATAGGGGGAGCTACCTCATTCAAGGGGAGCTTACCAGTGAGGAATAAATATTTAAGAAATTTGATTTGAAAATCTTATTGTTTAATCATGCATATACTCAGTGTTTTTATAATCATCAAAAAGAGGAAGATTGTTGACCCAATTATTGATTTTGATGATTAATAAAAGACATGAGAGAAATCAAAAGGAAAGACTCAGAGCTTACATCAACCAATCCAAGAGAGTCCAAAGAGAAATCCAAGGCATTCAAGTTCAAAATCTGAGGATTTTCCAAGTGAAGAAAAAGAAAGCAAAAGCCCTGATTTTCCCAACTTCTCAACTGCAATCTTTGTGAAGAATCTGAGCTGAGGCCTAATTCAACATTTCAAAGGAGAAGAGGCAAAGAAGAAAAGAAGAAAAGCTCAAATCAAATTCGCTTCAAACAGGCTTTTCTTACCTTTGTTTATTTAATTGCATATTTGCTCACTTGAGGAGCTGTCTTATATTGTAAACTCTATTTTTCATAGTTGTTGGCTAGTTCAATTAAGGGATTGAATTAGTGAAGGTGGTATACCTCGGTACAAGCTAAGGATAGCTTGTGGTTGGGTTTTGTGCTGGTGAGCCCGGAAAACTTGCTGGATTCGTTGTAATCCCGAGGAAAACAACAAGTTTTGAGTTGTGAGCTTGTAAAACAACTCGGCTGTAATCAAGTAGATTATAGTGTGGACTCAAGTGATACTTCGGAGTGGACATAGGTGTTGGATACACCGAACCACTATAAAATCTTTGTGTTTGCCGTGTTTTGACTCTCTTGCTCTCTCTTTATTTGTGCTTAATATTTATCCTGCACTTAATCTCATTTATTCGAAAGCACAGTTTTTAAAAGATTAAATTTTTTAAGAACCCAATTCATCCCCCCTCCCCCTCTTGGGTTGCCATCTGGGCCAACAATCTGACACCACTTTTACGGCAACTTGGATTTGGAGACTCCCGATCCATCCAAGGGTACAGCTTTTTTATAAAAGATGGCCTAGAATCATCTTTCGACAAAGGTTCTCCTCAGTCGGAGAGGCATGGACATTACGGGGTCTTGACCATTTTGTGAGGCTCATGAAGAGACGATAGAGCATACTATTCTGAGTTGTCCTAGGGTGAGGCAGATTTGGAGGACTGTTGGGAGATGGCCTTGGGATGATGATGGTAGTGCTGAGCTGCACTCCTTTTTCCGATTCATCCACCTAAGTTCAGCACATGAGGCCTATTTAGCTACTTATATTGCATATCAGGTTTGGTTGGCTAGGAATACAATGATCTTTGAGGCAGAGGATATCCTGATCCATCGGATTATTCTGCGAGCCAGATGCTTGGTGTCCGAGTACCGACGATTTGATGTTGTCACTCATTTGACTACCCAGTTTTTTGGGCCTCCCATGCTGCTCCAGCAACGGCCCATCAGACGCTTTTTATCTCCTGGGAGCTCCCCTGGGGTTTGTTAAGGTGAACTTTGATGGCAGCGTACGCAATACCACTAGTAGAGAGGGTACGTTATTTGCTCCAATAATGGAAGACTTCTGATAGCCGACGGGACCTTCCTTCAGTACTGTTTTATTTCGAAAGCTGAGCTCAGAGCTGCATGAGCGGGCATTATCAGAGCGACTCAACAGTTGCGGGCTCAAAGGATCCTCATTGAAGGAAACTCTGCTACCGTCATTAGATGGATCCAGGGTGGAGCAGACCGCAAGGATGCTCATCCTTTGCTTTGCGATAGTTGGCAGCTATTGCAGAACCTAGCAATTACTATAGCCTGTCATATTTATCGGAAGACAAACTCTGCGGCAGATTGGGTTGCCTACTATGCTGCATAGTATTTCATTGACTGGACTTGGTCTCAGAAAGATAGGATTCCACCCTCTCTTCATATGTATCTTTTTATTGACCTTTTAGGCTATCCTCGTATGAGATTTGTGTGACTGCCCGTCTGTATTTAAAAAAAAGAGGGGGGAGGGGGGGCATGAAACTTCATTCCTTACAGCTGAACTAACTTGTGTTGGCTCGGAAGCAAAGTGATGTGGCTGATCACATCCTCTGGGCGGCAGCATAACACCTTGCACGATTTCCAGAGCCGAATGAGCTGATAGCTCATTTCTGGTGTCGGCATCCTTGCTTCAGCCCCTGGCTTCAGCCTCGGCCTCTAGCTTCGGCCTTATCCTCGCTTCGGCCTTATCCTCGCTTCGGCCCCTGGCTTCGGCCTTGACCTCTAGCTTTGGCCTCTAGCTTCGGCCCTTGGCTTCGGTCCCGGCCTCTAGCTTCGGCCTCAATATTACACATTTTCCTAGTATAACAGAGCTGGTCTCAAATACCGGACCCAGGGATCTGAGGCACTAACCGCTGCATATCTTGCTCATCTATTTTACCGAGATCACGGGCAACTACCAACACACCCTGCAGTTGCCGATATACACGGCACCCATTCGGCAATGACTCACCTGCCCGCTGTTCATAGAGCTCATCCTAACGAAATAGATTCCACGATTACAACGGAACGAGGTAAATTTGACCCCCCGAACAAGTACATAAGAACTCCTAACTCGCAACAAGGGGGAGGATCTCTACTCTAATTGTAAAAAAAAAGACTCCTGTTCTACAACTCACTAACTTGAGCGTCGGAGGGTCCCCGCCGGAACCACCGGCCCAGGACTTCTTGCATGTTCTTGGAGAAAGAAGGCGACCTTTTCACCTCCTCGGAGGCTCCTGAAGATCTCAGCATACCTGGCGCTCATCACAAGTGGTTTGGCAGCAACAGATTGGCGCGCCAGGTAGGGGGGCGGCAGACAGACGTTTACCTTCACACATCTGCAACCCCTCGACTTCTGCGAGGAAGAGAATGGTGACGATGCGAGCTCAGGAAGCTTCCACCAGCCATGCTGCGGAATGCCTCCCGCGGGCTGAACAATCAGAGGCCAACACCCATGTTCCACCTCTTGCACCACCACAGACTGGCCAGTCCGATCGGCTTGACGTCCTGACTAGTCAGGTACAAGATCTGATGACGGTGGTGCAAGGACTACAGGAACACCACTTCGCCGCCATGCCTTTGCCACCTCAACCCCCTCCGCCTTATAAGGAGGGTCATGGAGCCAGTCAGCCTCATCAGGGCAGGACTCCTCCTGAGGCCTCCCATCACTCGCTCCCTGAACCTCCTCGTCGGGAAGCCTCAAAGCGGTGGCGATCTTTCTCCCGCCATTCCGATCACTCCCACCGGTGGCATGGTGAGAAGGAACCAAGACATGTGCACTCCCTGCACCGGTAGTCTTCCCCTTCCTCATCTTCAAACTCCTCTAAGGAGGACACCGGCAGGAAGGCCGCCCGTCGGGCCGAACGGCGGCTTGATGAATATCACCAGCGATTGGAGGAGCTTAGTCACCGGATCGCTAGCCCTTATGGGACGGACTACGACCACCGTCCCCTGCTTTTTCGCTGCATCATGGAGGAGCCGGTCCCACCTTGGTTCCGTCTCCCCCAGTTGGACCCGTACGATGGCACGACAGATCCATTGGACCACTTGGAAAGCTACAAGGTTCTTATGCAAGTCGAAGGAGCGACGGACTATCTCCTGTGTGTGGCCTTTTCGGCCACACTGTGGAAGGCGACGCGTGCATGGTACTCACGTTTACCACTGCGCAGCATCAATTCCTTTAGACAGCTCGAGCGATCTTTTCAAGGCCATTTTGATGCATGCCGAAAGATTCCACGAGTGGCTAATAGCTTGTTTGCTATCCAACAAAGGAGTAGAAAACCCTGAAAGACTTCGTCACTCGGTTCAAGGAGGCCACGCTCGAAGTTTATAGCTTGGAGGATTCTGTAGCCACCCTAGCCCTAAAGCGAGGGCTTCGTCCTTCTAGATTTGCATATTCCCTGGATAAGAAGCCTCCCGGATCCTATGCCGAGCTACTAAGCTGGGCACAGAAGTACATTTGCGTCGATGAAGCGGACTCTTCCAGAAGGAGGCCGACAAAGGTTCTAGCAAGAAACCGATGCCCACGGAGCCTGCTGGAGGATGACCCAAGAAGTCTGAGCCTCCTCATCACTCAGACAACTTGCCTCAGACGCTTGTTCCCAAGGAGTAGTTTACTCCTCTTCTTGCTCCGATATCTCACATCCTGTTGGAAATTGAGGAGGAGCCCTACTTCCGACGTCCACCCCCCATGAAGTCTTGGATTCCCTGCAGCAAGGAGCTCTATTGCCGATATCACAGAGACTATGGCCACGACACTGAAGACTGTCGCCTCTTGAAGAAAGCTATCGAGGAACTTGTTCGGCAAGGTCATCTAAGAAAGTTCGTCCGGAGGGGGAACCCTGCTGCCGCGGGTCCATCGGTACTTCCCACGCCGCAGATTAGCATAGACAACGCCCCAATGGAAAAGACCGTGGCCA
The DNA here is from genome assembly GCA_900491605.1 of Calamus simplicifolius. Lineage (NCBI taxonomy): Eukaryota > Viridiplantae > Streptophyta > Magnoliopsida > Arecales > Arecaceae > Calamus > Calamus simplicifolius. The sequence continues at coordinate 22,866 of UESW01003579.1, forward strand.
TGATCTCCTGGGGGGCATGCAGCAGTGCAAAAAGATAGCGAGAGGAGGAAGAAGACTCTGTAATCCCTTTTTCCAAAAGGGATCTAGAAGGAGTAGTGAATAAGAATGATAATAGCGTCATCGTCTCCATGATGATCGCTAAACACCCTGTAAAGCGGATTCTGGTGGATAGTAGAAGTTCAGTTAATGTCTTGAGTTATGACGCTTTTGTTAGAATGAATTTGCATACAAGTTCTCTTCTACCTGTCACCACTCCCTTGATGGGTTTCACTGGAGACTCCGTCAGAGTGGAGGGTGAGGTCACCTTCCCCATTACCGCCGAGACCTCACCGCATCAGAGCATAGTTCTCATGAACTTCCTAGTGGTTCGGGTCCCACTGGCTTACAATGCAATTTTAAGGAGACCCAGCCTGAATCTGCTGGATGCTGTTATCTCCACCAAAAGATTGCTGGTGAGATTCCCACCGACGAAGGGGTCGGATAAATGAAGGGAGAACAGAGCCCACCACCGCTCTGCTGCCACTTAGCCCCCAGCCCGCAGGAGACGGTGTCGGCCGCAACGCCTGAACCACTCAACCCCCGAGACTTGGAGAGGAGGGGGGAGCTAGCCGAGCACCTTCTAGCCTTTCCCTTAGGGGAGGACCCAACGAGGACCATCCAGATCGGAGCACTACTTTCGGAAGAGGCGCGCGATCGGCTTCTGGCTTTCCTGCGTGCCAACTCTGACATCTTTGCATGGTTGTCATCAGATATGCCAGGCATCCCTAAGGAGATAATCACTCATCATCTCAACCTCAAGCCAGAATGCCAGCATATCCGATAGAAAAAGAGGAGCTTCTCTCCTGTAGGCAGAAAGCCATCGATGAGGAGATCCGCAAGCTGAGAGCTGCGGGCCATATCTGGAAAGTTCGCTACCCCGAATGGTTGGCTAACGTCATGATGGTCCACAAAGCCAACGGGAGCTAAAGGATGTGCGTAGACTTCACCGACCTTAATAAAGCATGCCCCAAGGACAGCTTCTCGTTGCCTCGGATCGACCAACTGGTGGATGCTACGTCCGGCCATGATACCCTTAGCTTCATGGATGCTTTCCTGGGTACAACCAAATCATGATGAACCTGGCAGACGAGGAAGCTACCTCTTTCATAACCGAGAAGGGGCTATACTGCTACAAGGTGATGCCGTTCGGACTAAAGAACGCAGGGGCCACTTACCAAAGGCTAAAAAACAAAGTCTTTGAGGATCAGATCGGGCGCAACAAGGAGGTATACGTGGACGACATGTTGATAAAAAGTGTTGCTCCACCAGCCATATCGCCGACCTAACGGAGACCTTCGGTAACTTCCGCCAATACCAGATGAGGCTAAACCCACGCAAATGTGCCTTTGGGGTGACGGCCAGCAAATTCTTGGGTTTCATGGTGACCCAACGAGGAATCGAGGTGAATCCTAATAAAGTCCGAGCCATCCTAGACATGAGACCTCCCGCCAACAAGAAAGAAGTGCAACGCCTGACGGGAAGAGTGGCAACCTTGAGCTGCTTTCTGTCCAGGTCCGCTGAGAGGTGCTTGCCTTTCTTCAAGGCACTCCGCAGAGTCAATGGATTCGAATGGACGAGGGAATGCCAGAAGGCCTTCGAGGCACTGAAAGAATTTTTATCCACCCCGCCGCTGCTGTCCAAGCCAAAGGGTGGAGAAGAACTTCTTATGTACCTTGCGGCTTCTCTCGAAGCTATCAGTTTCGTGTTGGTTTGCATGGACACCAGCGGAACACAAAAGCAAATGTATTACACCAGTAAGGTGCTTCATGACGCGGAGACCAGGTATTCGAGAATTGAGAAGATTATCTTTGCATTGATCGTATCCGCCCAGCGCCTCCAGCCCTATTTTCAAGCTCATCCGATCGTGGTAGTCACAGACCAACCACTCAAGGCGATTCTCGCTCGTCCAAACACTTCAGGCCGACTGGCGAAGTGGGCGCTTAAGCTGGAAGAATTCGACCTATCTTGCCATCCCCGATCAGCTATGAAATCTCAAGTCCTGGAAAATTTCTTGATCGAATGCACCTGGAGCGAGGAGCAATCAGAAGACTCCCATGCAAACCCCTCAACTCCTGGGATTGGAGAGGATGAGTGATCCTTCATGTGGACAGAGCGTCAAATTCCCAAGGGAGTGGAGCGGGCCTCATCCTGGCCAACCCGAACGGAGTTGTAACCGAGTGCACTCTTCGCTTTCTCTTTCCAGCCACCAATAACCAGGCGGAGTATGAGGCCCTACTGTCGGGAATAAGATTGGCCCAGGAGCTCGGGGTGAAGCACCTTAAAGCATTCACTGACTCCCAGCTAGTCACTGGCTAAATCACTGGAGAATATGAGGCGCGGGATCCTACTATGTCCCGTTACTTGAGTATGGTGCAGTCACAAGCCTCTCTCTTAGCCTACTTCAGCGTCAGTTATATTCCTCGGGGGGAGAATGCCATAGCTGATGCCCTGTCCCAACTTGCTACCTCAGTCGACGGGACGTTGGGAAGAATCTACGTGAAGCATCTGGAAGTCCCAAGCATCGAAGCCACGGAGGAGATCCTACCGGTCGAGCAAGAGCTTTCATGGATAGACGCTTATATCCGGTACCTAACTGACGGCGCCCTTCCCAAGGACTCGATTGAGGCTAGGCTGCTCAAGAGGTGGGCCCTAAAGTTTTTGATGATGGATGAAAAGCTCTACCGAAGATCATTCTTGTACCCGGTCCTCAAATGCATCAGCCCACGGAAGCAGACTACATCCTGCGGGAAATACATGAAGGCATATGCGGAAGTCATCTGGAGGGCAGAGCTCTGGCGTACAAAGCCTTGTGACAAGGATACTACCGGCTAACAATGAGGGAAGATGCGTCCGAGCTTGTCAAGAGGTGTGACAGTTGCCAACGCCATACCAACGTCCAACGCCAACCGACGTCTTAGCTGACCCCCCTGGTTGCGCCTTGGCCCTTAGCCTAGTGGGGTATGGACATCCTGGGACCACTCCCTCTAGCTTCCGATCAGTGCAAATTCCTACTGGTAGCCGTCGACCATTTCACCAAGTGGATCAGGCCGAGGCACTCGCCAAAATTACCAAGGGCAAGGTGAGATCCTTCTTTTGGAAATCTATAATATGCCGGTTCGAGCTGCCCCATACACTTGTCACTGACAACGACTGGCAGTTCGACAACACAGCCTTCCGGGAGTACTGCACCGGGCTAGGCATTCATCAGCGGTTCACCTCTGTGAGGCATCCCTAGACCAACGGTGCGGCCAAGGTGACCAACCACATTATCCTTCAAGGACTTAGGGCCTGGCTAGATGACTGCAAAGGACGATGGGTAGAAGAACTCCCCAGTGTGCTATGAGCCTACCACACAATGCCGCGGACCCCCACTGGAGAGACTCCTTTCAGCCTGGTCTTCGGGTCCGAGCTGTCATTCCCGTGGAGATAGGTGTCCCGAGCCCCTGTACGAAGTTGTACAGCGAGGGGGACAATCCAAATCAGCTGCGGGCCAAACTCAACCTAGTAGAAGAGCTACGAGACCGAGCGCGGCTCCGGATGGCAGCCTTCCGTCAGCGGGCGGCCAGATACTACAATGCCCAAGTACGACCTAAGACATTCCATCCCGGAGACCTAGTCCTTCGACGAGCCAAAATATCAAAGCCGACGGAAGGAGGCAAGCTAACGCCAAGATGGGAAGGACCCTATCGAGTCACAGAGGTGCTTCATCACGGAGCATACAAAGTTGAGGGGCTAGACGGAAAGCCTCTCCTCCGCACGTGGAACGTAGACAACCTACGATGGTATTATCAGTAGTTTGTTAATTTTCTTAGCTTGAGCTAGCCTGCTAAAGTACCATTCAAAATATTCTTAGTGACATGTTTTTGAGTGATCCTGCTTCTCCCTCGAAGCCCACCTCCGCGTCGGCACTCTAAGCCCGAGTCTTCCCTCGGCACTCTAAGCCTCGAAGCCCACCTCCGCGTCGGCATTCTAAGCCCGAGTCTCCCCTCGGTACCCTAAGCCTCGAAGCCCACCTCCGTGCCGGCACTCCAAGCCCGAGTCTCCCCTCGGCACTCTAAGCCTCCAAGCCAGGCTCCGCGTCAGCATTCCAAGCCCGAGTCTCCCCTCGGCACTCTATGCCTCCAAGCTCGGCTCTGCATCGGCATTCCAAGCCCGAGTCTCCCCTCGACACTCTAAGCCTCCAAGCCCGGCTCCACGTCGGCACTCCAAGCCCGAGTCTCCCCTCGGCACTCTAAGCCTCCAAGCCTGGCTCCGCGTTGGCATTCCAAGCCCAAGTCTTCCCTCGGCACTCTAAGCCCGAGCCTCTCGTCGGCGTACTAGCTCGACTCCACGTCGGCACCTTAGCTCGACTCCATGTCGGCACCTTAGCTCGACTCCACGTTGGCGTCCTAACTCGACTCCACGTCGGCGTCTTAACTCGACTCCGCATTGGCACACGGAAACTGACTCCGCATCGGTATTGGAAGTTTAACTCTTCAAAAGGCCCAACCCCTCGTCTGTGTTGGCCTAGTCGTGCCTTGGCACCACCCGTCCTCTTCTCGATAGCCCCTTAATCGACTTCGCATCGGAGCTACCCTCCGGTGTCGATAACCTACGACGCAAGGTGATTTGTCAAGACCACTAGGTCACACGAGTGCGGTTATTAGCTATGACTGCCTACGGCCTTGATGGCGGCCACTACGGCTTATTCATATCCGATCATTGATAATTGGTAATCATTGATAATTGGTTACGATGCAAATCAAAATGAGAATTGAGCAAGAAATTTTCATTGTTAAGGAAAGTTACAAAACTGCCGATCAAATTGGACTTAATACAATATAAAGGAAACAAAAGAAACTAAGGTTGAGCCAGAGCTAGGTCGTCATCTTCGGGAACTTCGTCTAGCTCCAGCTCTTCAATTCCTTCGAGGCCGTAGAGTCTACGTATTTTCTCCTTGCAGTCTTGGAAGCCACCATCGTATGCAAATGCAGTTGTCTCGGCCAGCTCCCTACTGAAGGCTTTGGATTTCCTAAAATCCTCTACGGCCTCGATGACTTTCTTCTCGGCTGAGGAGAAGGCACTGAAGGCTTTGGACTTCCTAAAATCCTCTACGGCCTTGATGACTTTCTTCTCGGCCTCGGTGGCCTTCTCCTCAGCCTTGGTGGCCTTCTTCTCGACCTCGTCAGCCTTCCTCTCGGCCTCGGTCACCGCCGCCTTCAGTGTGCTGCCTCGGCGTCTCGTTGGCAAACGATTTCCTCGGCATTATCGGCCCTCTCCTCGGCTACTTTGATCTCAATGGTGGCAGAGTGCAGCCGGTGCTGTAGCAAGTAAATTTCCGCTTCAGCGGCTTTCTGACTCTCTTCAGCCACCCTTTGCTTTTCCTTTGCCACCTAAGCATTGTCAAGCTCATTGGCCGCCTGGCGCTGAGCTACTTCAAGTGCCTCCTTCACCTTCTCAGCCCGGGCCAGGATACGAAGTCGGGCAGCCTCAGCTTTGGCTTCAGCTTTTTGCGCCCGGGCCGTCTTTGCCCGGGCCTCCTCCAGGACCGCCTCGGCTCTCTCCACTCTAGCTCGAATCTCTCAAATTTCCTCCACGGATTGATCGAGAGCGGCCTCGGCCTGGACCAAAGGCCCCTCATGGCGGTCATAGAATTCAATGCCTGATCGGATTGCTTAAGTTAGATAAAGAAACAGTCACAAAATTTTTGACAATGGGACAATACTTACCCAAAGATGCACCACGGACGCCTCCCGGAAGAAAGTAGATCTCCCTTGGTGTCAAAGGAACCCTTGCAGCTCGGGCACCGAAGCTTGGGCCAATGTCCGCTCGGCCCAACGGCTATGGCGCGCCAGAATTGATTGAAACGAGGGATCGATGCCATCCCCTTCCGCCGGCCTCATGGCTACAGGCGATGACTCAACCCCCGACTCTACCTCCTCTGGCACCTTTACTGGTGGAGACGCCTCGGCCGCTGCCCCTTTGAGAGATAAGGCGGCTCCCGGAGTCAACCTTGTAGCTGAGTTGGCCGGTTCCGCTTCGGTGACCATGGGGCGTGGTGACGGCTCTTTAGTCCCCTTCTCCGGAGAAGTATCGATTACATCAATAGGAGACGGATGCGGCACTGGTAAAGGCGAATGAGGTAGATCTCTTTCCCCCGCCTCATTCTGCCCTGATACCTCTCCAGCCTCGGCCCTTACCGCCTCGCTTCCTAGGGCTCTGCCAGCTTCAGCCCTTTCCACCTCGCTCCCATTAGAGGCCTTTATGACCTTTGCCTCTCCCTCAGTCTCGCCCCTTCCAAAGGCCTCTCCAGCCTTGGCCCTCCTGGCGGTCTTGGTGACGACCCTCCTTGCGGCAGGGGCCCCATCCGCTTTGATCTTCCTTTTCCTTGTGGCAGCTTGTCTTGTCTCGCGAAGTGATGGTGTCATTCCTGTATCAAGGAAGAGGAAAGGTGTAAAAAAAAAAAAAAAAAAGGAAGAGAGGAGAAGGACAGAAAAAGCAAGGTGAGTAATCATCCGCTCACCACTAGATGGAACAAGGCCAGCAAGACGGAGGTTCTCTTCGATTAAAAGTTGGTTGCACCGAGGGATGTCGGTAGTTAGAAGCTGCCTGAATGCCATTCGATCTCTCGGGAGTACAGAAGAGTCTCTATTGGCGTCGGTATTAGGTGTTCCCCATATTCCGTTCACCCCCTCAACATCGGCAAAAAAGAACCTATCTTTCCAACCTTTGATGGACATGGGAAGATATAGTTTAAGGATCCTAGTGAGTCTAGGGATAAAGGACCACCACCCCGCTTGCTTGCGAAGAGTGTAGAAGCTACGGAACAAAGAGAAGCTAGCCTCTATACCCTGAAGGTGACAAAGTACCATAAAGCCGACGATAGTTCGGATAGAATTTGGGACTAACTGGGCAAGTGACAAGGAGTATCTGTCAAGAGGTTGAGGATGAAAGGGTGGATGGGTAACCGAAGCCCCGCCTTAAAGAAAGCTCCGTACAAGGCAACCCTCCCGAAACGGGAAGAAGTTACCCTATCGTCAGGAGTAGGGCAGGACAGACGAATGTTAGGAGGAAAACTATACTTGGTTCTAAGGTTCATGATGTCTTGGGCCGACATGGTAGAGGCGGTCCATTCGGGGGACTCCTTAGCAGCAGTGGACGGACCGGCGATGACCGGATGGCGCCGGGGTGAGGCCCGTCCGATGGCCGGATGAATCTCAGCTGCGGGTCATCCGATCGCTCGCTGTCGTTCCAACGGAGCGTGGTCGAGGATCAAGAGGACCAGCTAAGCTCCGAGGAAGGGGAAGGGGAAGGCTATGAAGGAACAGGTGAACATTCCCCAAAGTCGAAAAGAGAACAGGAAGGTGAAGAAGCCATGAGGACTAACCTGAAAACTTGAACCGAGATTGAAGAAGAGATCTCAGGAGATAAAAAAAAAGGAGATGAACGGGCGCTTGCAGATTCAAGGTAATAGATTGTAACGCAAGAAAAGGCGAAAAGTATAGGATATGGATGATTTTTCCTTTTATACCCCCATTTCAAATCATCCCGCCGATGTCCGGTTTGGCCATGTGCTCGCTTTCTATTGGAAGCCGCTCCGGCAACCACTCGGCGCGAGAAACACGAAAAGCATCGCCAATAATGAGGTAGCGGTGACCTCACCGCAATGATGACACCTACCTTTTTACAGCCACCTGAAGGATATTGACACCCCTTTCGCTGGCAACTATACGCCCACCCATCTCAGGGGTGGAAGGGCATCTGATGTGGCTGATCACATCCTCTGGGCGGCAACATAATACCTTGCGCGATTCTCGGAGCCGAATGAGCTGATAGCTCGTTTCTGGCGTCGGCATCCTCGCTTCGGCCCCTGGCTTCGGTCTCGGTCTCTAGCTTCGGCCTCTAGCTTCGGTCCCGGCCTCTAGCTTCGGCCCTTGGCTTCGGCCTCGGTCTATGGCTTCGGCTTTAATATTGCACATTTTCTAGTATAACGGAGCTGGTCTCGAATACCAGACCCAGGGATCTGAGGCACTAACTGCCGCATATCTTGCTCATTTGTTTTACCGAGATCATGAGCAACTACCAACACACTATGCAGTTGCCGATATACGCGGCATCCATTCGGCAACGACTCACCTGCCCGCTATTCACGAAGCTCATCCTAACGAAACAGATTCATGGTTACAACGGAACGAGGTAAATTTGACCCCCCCGAACAGGTACATAAGAACTCCTAACTCGCAGCGATGGGAAGGATCTCTACTCTGACTATAAAAAAAAAGACTCCTGTTCTACAACTCATTAACTTGAGCATCGGAGGGTTCCTGCCGAAACCACCGGTCCGGGACTTTTCGTAGGTTCTTGAGGAAGAAGGCGACCTTTTCACCTCCTCGGAGGCCCCGAAGATCTCAGCATACCCGGCGCTTATCACAAGTGGTTTGGCAGCAACACAAAGCAATTGAAGGTCTCACATATTTCATATATCCCATTTTCATTTCTTAAAGTATCAAAAGTTTTATTTCCATTCCTTCAAGACAATTTCTCAATTAAATCGCACTAAGAAGAATCTCTACATTGGCTCTTAAAGTACTAGAGTAGAAGATTTCATTTTTATCTCTTTCTAAGGCAATCTTTAGTATTATATTTTTTGTCACTTTGTTTTATTTATATGCATCAGACGTATCACTGGTCAAACAAAATTATTCTTTTACTTAATCTAATGTATTAAAAGCAATGATCAAGAAGAAAAAAAAAGTGAGGTTTTTTCTCTTCACTGATATGTCCTTAACAGGCATTTACTCTTCGTGTTCATCAATTCATCTCAGGTACCCAATAAAACCATCAACAGGCTAACAAGTTCCCTGAAATTTTAAGAATATTGCAATCCTCTTCTTCGTTATCGTACTTTAAGAGGTTTTTTTTTTTAAAAAAAAAAAACTTGACGGACCACCTCTCTGATGGATAGATCCACTCCAAATTTGTCCAAGTGCACTTCTCTTGTTTCAATTTGTCAAGACAGTAGCCGAGCTGATTGGGCGTGATATGCTAAAAATGGGATGGATCAGGTGAGGCCGGCTCGGGCTCGCCACGTGCTGAAGATAGGATGGGGAGGCTTTGTTCAAATCGGGGAAAATTAGGGTTCACTGAGATCGCTGCTGCCAGTCCTTGAAAGAAAAATTATGGCGTTAATGGCGATGACTACGATGGGCCCAAGGAATTCATTTCAACGAATTCGAGTTCCTTCTCCTCAGGCAGTTTTTCCTTTTTTTAACGAATTCGAGTTCCTTCTCCTCAGGCAGTTTTTCCTTTTTTTTTTTTTTTTTTGGTTCACGAAATTTTGATTAGAATGAGAAGCTATGTGCTAAAAAGGAGTTCTTTTGCTCAAAAAACCCCTATTTTTAGTGCCCTTTGTATTGTCTGTTTTATCTTGTCTGAAAGAATTCATAATGGATGTCAAATTCTGGATTTATAAGTAGTTAGCTTTAAATGATGGATAGGTCGATCATTTGTCTCGATTACTGCTGCTATTTCAATTTCTAATTGATTCATAACATATCAACCGAGAGGTGATGATGAATTCTTCTGTTTTAGTATTTCACTTTAAATATGATTATGTTATTTTTAAAATTTTGGATGCAGTCGAGAATATGATCATATATGGATGTGAAATTCTTGATTTCAGGTGATGGCTTTGATGCATATGAAAACAAGTGTTTCTTTCCGTAGGACTGTTGATAGTGTTGCTATTGGTAATGTATGGGAAGGTTCGTACCAGGGGTAAGTTCCTGATTTTATTCACCATTACTTACTGAATATTTCTTTTTGGTAAAAAAAAAAAAAAAATAATCTTCCTTTTAACTAAAACATGCCAATGAGCCTCTGGATTCCCTTGTTAATGGAAATATGGGTGGAGTTGCTGATTTGTAGAAGACACTCCATCATTTGTTTTTCTGATGGTAGCCGCTCATGCCCTAGTCTCCATTCTAATTTTCTTTTATGCACTTCCCTCACATCCAAATAGAGCCTTCATAACAACTCCTGTAGCTTCTGTATTGATTGGGATTTGTTGTGTTCTCAAAGTTTTTTTTTTTTTTTTGGGCCCTTTAAGTTGGGATGCTGTGAGCTGTTCTGTTTAATTCTAAGAAAAATTTCCTTTTTTCTTTTCATGGGAAAATTTGGCTTGATATTTGATTAATGGTGATTCTAGTTTTTGAACTGTGAATTATTGTATAATTGAATCGTTACCAAGGTTTTACATGCTGGTGTCAAACCTCATAAATTCTTTCCAACTCTTCCTTCTTTCCTTCTACTTCATAAACAAAATGGATCTGCCCAAATTTCAGTTGGATCTTCCCACTCCTCAAAATAAATAAATAAATAAAGACCTATACGGTTTCCCAAGTGTATGTATTCCTTTTCATTTAATTTCTGTCTTGCTAGCACAAGCTGCTTTATCTTCTTCTGTTTCTTTTTTGGATTGTATAGAGGGTTTGAAGTTATATGTCTTTATAATATTACTAGGAATCATCGTTTTATGAGTTCTTTGAACTTATAAGCAAAGTGGAACTGAGAACAAAGATATTGCTAGGATGGATTCGTGGAGATTTGTAAGCTTGTATGGGCATTCTTGTTAGGCATTGAACTCCTTTTCCCAGCGTCTCTGCTTTCTTGCATTATAATTGTCACTCTCCTGTCTCTCTTTCTTTTGCTGTAATTTAAACTATGCAGTATCTTTCTCTCCTTCCTCTACAATAGGATTAGATGGAGATGTGACAATGCTGTCTAGATGAACTTGGTAGTAAAGAAAAAACAATGGTGAAATTTTGTATCAAATTGAAATTGATTTTGCCAAAAGAATTTACTTTATCTTTCCTTTAATTTAAGTTGTGACCATAGAAGATAAATGAATATTGTGATATAGCAGTTATGTCACATTATTCTATGATAAAGAAGTTCATGGATGATAGAAAATGAAGGTGCAATGCCTGTCATGGAAAGCAATTTTTCGACTATGGGCTGCAAAGTCAATTTCTTCCTTCTCTTCCTCTCATGTCTAGATGCAGTTATGTGCATGCTTACAGTCCCCAAACTCATTCAGGCTATTCATTCATTATTTTCAGATTAATTTTTTCTTGTGGAAGAGGCTTTAGGTATTTGTCCTGGCCCATATTTGCAGCTGGTTCAGGTGAACATGACCTCCAACTCAATTCTGTAAACTTCATTCTCCAACAATGCGGGTTATTGGCTGTAAATGAATAGCAGTAATGTGTTATACTGTTTGATATATCAAATTAACTATAAACAATTTATGCTTTTAGGTTTAGAAGCATCAATTACAGATCAAAAGAAGAATGACTTGTCATTGGACAATGTTAAGATAGTTGTCGAGTCACGTGATGATGATAAGATTCATGTGAGCCTGTCACCTGAACTCTTAATTTTCAGTAGGCATGCTAATGTTCATCAATATTGCATTCTCCAAAGTAGGCCTACACATTTCCAGACTTATTATGTTTGCTTTACAACTCGCTTGAAGTATATGGTGCTTCCTTGTTTGATAACATATTGATATTTTTCTTTATTCAACGTCAAGTTTCTACTTAGGATATTGCTATCTGAAAATCATTATGCAAAGGAGATTAATGGATATTTCTTGCAATGGGAAAGGTGTCTGTGTCAATTCCTGTAACTTTGTGTTATTGTTTGGAAGGAGCAAAGCGCACAAGTCATCTACAAAGAAAGATCCAATTCAAACTGCTTGCCATATCAAACTTAAACAGTATTGAGTGAGAAAGCATAATGAAGTCTCTATTCATATAACTCCAGTTTAGTGTAGATAGAAGTATACCCAAGTGGTGGATATCAAATGTATGGCAAATATAGCTTAAAAAAGGCTTTCTGTTTGTCTTTTATAGAAGTCAGGTATCATCTTTTAACATAAAATTCTTTTTGGTTATTTTGGTCTGCTATAACAGTGTTTATTATCCCATTATCAGTTAAGAGTGGACTTGACTGGAGAGGAGACACAGAAGGCATTTGATGATATTTTGACAAATTTGGCTCGTACTGCACCGCCTATTCCAGGGTTTCGTAGAATGAAAGGAGGTAAGCTTTAATGGTAGAAGGTAATTTATTGGTAGATTTGCTTTGGAAACTTCTTGTATGCTATAAGCACATAATTTCTACCTTTTTTTGTTCAACATCTTTGGTCATCTTTTTCTCGTAATGCTAGAGAAAGCATAATTCCTGCATGTCCAAATTTGTTGAAGTCTGACTCAAGATATTTCTCCTTCATGTTCTCGGGATGACTCAAGGAAAAACATCCAATGTAAGTAACTTCTAGATATCATGTGCAGTTTTATATTAAACTATTTGTGCTTTTGGCTTTTAAATTCCGTCCTTTAATTCTCTATATTCTTTATGACCATAAGTTTGTGTACAATTGGGAACTACGAGAAACCAGGAACAATGCTGTTAATGAATCGTTGATGAGTTTTCGTTTTGTAAGTTGAGGTTGGATAAAAAATACATAATTAAACACAATGTTTTTGTACAATTTTAAACAAGCCAAGAGAAAATAGGTAGAAAGGAACAATGCTGCTTGTAGCTTGTTGCATACCGACGCCTTATGATTTTGGGATGGCTGATAATATGTCAGCATCAATTAAAACTCCCATCTGAATGAGAGTTCATGCATTCTTCCCGGCTCTGGATTTTTTCCTTTAACAAGTCATATAAAACAAAATGCCCTTTTTTTCTTAAGTTGTTTTCTCCTTGTATGCATTAACCGAAATGCTTGTTTTGTGGATATGACTCTCAATCTTTGCTGCAACTTTCTTGCAGGTCCCGAAAAGTTTTCTATTACAGGTCCTTGGAAGAGATCGCGTTACCAAATTCCTTATTGAGGAAATTGTTGGCGTAACCATTGGAGACTATGTAAAGAAGGCATGTCCCTCTTAGATACACAATTACTATATGCTTTTAGCTTCCTCATAAAAGTGTTTACTGAGAACTGTCTTGACTTGCAACCGAATCAGGAAAAACTGAAGGTGAGGAGCCAGTTTAAGACAATTCAAACAGCTGAAGAACTTGAATCAACTTTTACACCAGGGAGTGGATTTGGATTCAATGCTGCTATTGATTTTGAGAAATCAGATCTTGAACCTTCCAGCTCAGAATCCTCTTAGCCTTGCACCCCTGTATTCATTTCACTATGCTTGTTTATTTCATAAAAGTTAAAAATTCATTTCCTCAAAGGAATTGATTTGGCTACTACTTCCCTGTGATCACAAAAATGTAGTTCTTGTTGAAATGCCAAAGTGTTGTCTTCACGGAAATCCATTGATTTTGTTATAGTCATGTCACCTAGATGCTCATAGAGATTTTCTTTTTCATAAATTTAATCTTGTAATACATGTATTAAAAGAAAGTGCTGCATTTTCCATAGATGTGTTTTTATACATCCAAAATTTGAGAAAATTTAGGAAGCACAAACTTAATATGAATTATTGATAATTTACCTAGTTTGTCCTCCAATCAACAAAAGAAAAAAATAAAAAGAATAAGTTATGTAACTTCAGGTAATATAATAAAACTTCTCATAAATAACTAATATGAAGAGTTGTACATTTTATTACTCTCTCTGCCTTTCACAGAAAACTAGTTTGGGTTTCATGATATCATTCAAAGTTCACTTAGAAATCTCGGAAGTAGTGTTTCTCAGATATGTTCTAAATTTCAGATGAATGCACACACTATAGTACTATAAATTGAAAATCTCAAGCATTTATATGTGTTATTTTATTTTCTATAGGTGGTGAAGTTATTCTGAAAGGAATAACAAAACTACTCCTGTGGTTTTTTGTGTTCAATTCGCCTAAGTATTTGCTTACCCAAGAGATGCCCTTAGCTTGTTTCAGAATATAAACTGCTTCAGATTCTTAACAAGGTTTAAAGAGTTGCTTTCGATCATGAGCCTGGAAACACCAAGATCCTTGATAACAAGTGGAGCCTCGCGTTAAGGCCGCAAAGAGGGGAAACCAACGTGCTGGCATGCACGACATTAGCGTCAGAATTCTGTAAGCCATCAGTTGTGAGTTAGAAAACGCCATGAGGCGAAACTTTCCACGAGGCCTGTCTTCGCTCATGGTGTCGGCCAGCGCATTCGAGGGCCAGAGCGCTGTCGACCGAGATTAGTAGTGCCAACTATGATGACCATGGCCATGATGTCCCCTTCCTTTAACTCTTCTATCCACAAAGCCTGGGCGTGGGACAATGGAGGCAGGAGGAAGTGGAGGCAGTGTGGCGTAGAAGCTGGCAGGTAGTTGACCATGGCAATGGTGGTGGCCAGAGGAGAGAACTGGGAGCTGACAGTAGGAGAATCAGACAGAACACCAAGTGGCTGGGCTAACTCAATAATTTTTATTTAAAATTCTAATTTTATAATTTAAAATTTTAAAAAAAAAGATTTTAAAGATTAAATAATAAAGAGAACAAATTATTATAAAAATAAAATATTCTTCTTCAATAATTTCGTTCAGTTCAATCCTTCTTATGATCACATGACTTCCTCTCAAAAGAACATAATTCAGTTCAGCTCAATTCTTCTATCGTAAGTATAATTATGTGGAGGCTTCGGTTAATGAATTCCTTCACCTATCTATAGGAATAAAAAAATTGACAATAGAAGTTGAAGAAAAAATTCAAAAAAAAAAAAGAAAGAACGACTTGTGGTTTAATAGCTTTTGCGTTGTTAGCAGAAAATAGGCAAGATAAGAAATAGTTTATGGTGTTATGCACCTTATTTATAGACTTAGTACAACTTTTGAAGAGGCTCATAAAGTTCTCAATGGTTAGCTTGTTAGCATTGGTGCTTCATAATCACTTGACTTGACTTGTATGTACATGCCACGCCATATCTCATCTCACATGCCATGGCCAACCGAATTGAGCGCATGTACTTTTGCAGTTGCCAACCATTACCCTTAAGGGGCAACTTGAGCTTTAATCAACTAGGTATTAATAAATATAGGCATTGGTGCATTTAAATATTTGATATGAGATTATTAATTAGCTTTTGAAATTTTAATATTCAAATTAACCTTTTGAAATGAAAACCAATATTTTTTTTTTAACTTGAACCTTTTCAGGAATGAAAAACTATTTCTAATAATCCTCATAAAAGGTTTAAATTTTAAAAATCATAGAGAATAAAAAAATTCAGACGACTTATACGGTGCAATGAGCGAGGTGACACTTGAACCTCATTTAGTATTAATTACAACCATCTAAAAAAGCTATAGTGGATTAAATTTTGAATTAGATTCTTGTCTTAGATATCATATACATAGTACTGTTCAATTGGGTCTTTATTTGATCGGCACTTGTTAATACTTTAATTTTTCATAAAAATTTGTTATGATTGGCATAAGCCTTTAGTCTTGACCTTTACGATAGTTAGCAAATATGTCAAGGGTATTTATGGCTTCATACCTAATAAATTTTAACCTCGAACCTATTAAGAATGTAACTCAAATTTTAGTTTACTTTGTTACTGATAAAAGCACTTTTTATAGGGATTGGAGGAGAAATTTTCAAACTTTACATTATGATAAGATCACCCAATCTACTTCATTCTAACATTATTGAATCTCTTTAATGCAATCTCTATCATTAAAATTGAGTATCCATTATTAGTGACCTAATAGTAGACATAAGCCTCATCTTCCTCAACAATTGTATGATTCTATTCCTAAATAAACCCTTAGTTAATTGATCTATCAAGTTTTTCTTTATCCATGCACATTCCAAAACAAATTTATCACTCTTTTTATGCCATTTTATATTTTGATGATAAAGATGAATATATCGATTCATCTTTTAATTTGTATTCATTTATTTTGTAACTCTATTATGACTTTATAATCATTATAGATTGAGATGGCTAGAACTAGCTTTATCAAAGGTAGATCTAATATAAAATTTTTCATCTACTCTATCTTCATATAGATGGTATCTAAAGTAATCAACTTCAAGATATAATAGTTTGTTTAGAGAATCCTCGAGTAATGGTAATGCTGCCAAGAAGAAGTTGATAGTTAATTGTTAATAGCATCTAGAGAATCAATTATTCAATTTGCATTATAGCCTTGAATCATTTAAGGTAAGCAGTAGAGAAAAAGAGAGATCAAGGGTAACAACCCTTTTCAAGTAATCTAATGAGGTTAATATGGATTCTGAGTCTTTCTTATAAAATAGACAATATCAAGTCTTATCTATTTTTATATATAGAAAAGATTCAATGATTTGAAAGTATTTTAATTAATTATTAGGTTCTCCTATATTCTTTTTAAAATGGACTTTAGTATTAAAAGAAATTGAATTGGCTTTCTATCAGAGTATCCAAATTTTTGAATTTCAATGGAATTAGAAGGAAGAAATAAAGTAAACTAAAGTTTTTATATTTGCCTCACTTAAATCATCCTTAGAATATATCTACCTCATCTAAATCTTTTGTATCAAATTTGTTAGATATAATATATTTTATTTTAGATATATTGCAAATGGATATATTAGAATATCATCATTGTATAAACAAGGGATTGCTTAATCATCGTTGAAGATTTTGAAATGGACATAATTATTTTGATCATTGATGATGAAATCAAAAAATATAATAGTTTATCAAATTTCTTATGTCATTATTGAGTACCTATTTTAGATCATATAGAGGCTTAATAAGTTTGCACTCCTTGTTTCCTTATCCTTTTACAATAGCCTTTTAAGTTATTTCATATAAATTGACTTTTCAAGATTTTTATTTAAAAATATAGTCTTCATATCCATCTCATGAATTATTAGTTTATGGATAAAAATAATAACAAGAAAGATTCTATAATTTGTGATTCTAATTATAAATAAATAAATAGCAAAGTATTTTAAGCTTTTCTTCTAATTATAACCCTCAGCTACTAATTTAGTCTTATATTTTTCTATTAATTTATATAGTTATTTTTTTTAATACTCATGTATAACCCAATGATTTACTACGTTGAGAAAATTTAGTCAAGATCCAATTTTGATTTGGCATGATTGAGTTAAACTAGAGTTGATGGATTGAGTTAAACTTATAGTTGATGGCTTTCTTCTTTAAAAAAGTGTATCAAGTGATGTCATCATCTTAAAATAAGTAGAAGATTCACTTTCAATAAAGAAAGTAAAGAATTGTTTACAATTTTTTTTTCTTTCCTTATTTTTGTACCTCTTAAGGACCCATAATTAGGTCTAAACCTCTTTATCTTTTTTAATTCACAAGAAGACTACGAATTAGCAAGGTTAAAGGATGGTTCATAAGATATTTAACTAAGGACTTGATCTTCAAAGGAGAAATATTTTCAAAGTAAGTAGCATCTTTAGTTTTAATGAAAATATTGCCAAAATGGTCACTTATTTCCCAATTTATCATTAAAAATCTATTCGCATTACTATCTATAGAATATCTTATAAAGATTTATCTATTGTTTTGAATCCTATCTTCTTCTTCTTCTTTTAAGTTCTAGCATTTTTTAGTACCCTCTACTTTGAAGTAATCTAATCATGGAGTTCTATCTTTTCAAAGTTTAATATATATTTTAAGATTATCTTATATATCTTTTAGATATAAGAAGAGATCTACTAATCACCCTTTTTCTAATGTTAGTGATATACAATGCTTTATAAAGGATCAAAATCTTTTTAGATGTTATTTTCAAGTTTACCCAACTTTTTTGTTGCACTTATGCTATTAAATTATTCTCAAATGTTACAGCTCTTCTATTTGATTCGTAAAAATAGAGAACTAGAAGCAATCAAAGAAACTTGAACATTAGCTTTGAAATCAAGCCACAATTCATCAGATAAATAGATAATATTTATTAAGAGTTTTTGACCATCTAACTTGAAAGAAGATCCAACATCCTTTTCGATCGTATTCACTTAAAGTTTGGGTATCCCTTTTCTCAACAACTCAAACTTTTTGCGGTAGTGATCCTTCTCTAGTTGATTGGTTTGCTCACATATGAAGCTCTTTGAGTTCTTCTTTGACTTCAAACTTGATCAAGTTTGATTAGTTTGGTTTATATTTCTAGAAGGTTTGGATGAAGGGTTTTAGTTCGATTAGTTCTGAAAGTTTTTTTTTCATGAAATTCTTCTCTTGATGTTTGAATTAATTTTTAATTAGATGGATTGAATTTAATTAAACTGATTAACTCAGATTTGTACTTAAGCTTAAGTCAATATTCTTCTTCAATTCAAATGGTAAACGGTCTTTGTTAAAGTTAAGTCACCTTGATGATGACTTTGCTCTCACAAGAAATTTGGTCAAGATAGAGGAAGAGAGCAAATCAAAGCTTGAACTTAGTAGCTCTTAGAAAATCTGCATCTGGTTAGCTCATCTTTTTAAGAAAGTCTTGCAATTCGTGGATTTAGATATTGATAGTTTTAGATTCTATCATGATATATTTTTTAAACTTAGATATAGTATTTGATTAAGGTTGGTATCATTCATTCTATACTCAACCTCAAGAGTATTCTATAGTTCCTTAGTTATTTTGTTAGAAAGTACACATCTTAAAGATAATTAAATAGAATGTTAAGAATTTTATGATGATGATAGGAGTCTATTTCTTCAGATATTTTTATGTGAAACTAGCAAACTAGTTTTTTAAGAAAATGAGGTAGGTTTGAAAGCTAATCTTAAGTTTAGATTGCTCTATATTAAACTTAAAATGAAGATCCACTATTAACTTGTTTCTATCTCCTTTAAAATGGTTGTTGAATTTTTCACGTCCGATAGGTAATGGTACTATATTTTTCTTTAGAAGCCATTTATAAAGACTTGGATAATTAATAAGTTATGCACAAACAAATTATAAGAGATTTAGTCCTAATGCATTGAAATAATTAATTAATGGCTTCCACTAATAGTGTACTAGGTTTTAAAATTTGAAATTTGAATGTAATAAGATTAAAATTCAAGATTAGAAATGATTAATAATTAATGAGCAAATAATAATAATATAATCAAGAATTAGGCCCAATTTAAAGAAAATAATTAAATATCTAAAATACACTTGATGTGTAGGTTTCAAAATTTTTATATGTAATAATTGAATTTCAATAAATTTGATAGCTAAAATCTAAATTTTTATTTTAAATTTGTAAAGTGCTTTAAATACAATATAGATTATTAGTTGGGGTTTCAAAATGCAATGTTATTTAAAATTTTAAAAATAAAGAGAGCAACTATGGTCTCATTTCACTCTATAAAATTATGTTTAAATTTGGAAAACTATTTTTTAATGTTTTACTAATTTCAAAGCAATAGAAAGGAAACTTTTAACTTAATTTTGATTTTAAATTTGATTTTTTTATGAATGTCAAAGCAACAAATATAAATTAGTAAAACTAAGAGAAAAGAAAATAAAATATTTTGACTATATTAAATATATTAAGGATGAAGCTGAAAGAGTCTTAGTAAAAGAAAAAGAGATTAAAGAATGATAAAAAAAATTATTTTAAAAATTATTAATAAAAATAATTTAATAAATTTAAGGGTAGAAGGATGTGATAACCTAGGAGTAACAAATGATCATAATTTTTTCGTAGATTTAGCATGCTTGAGGTTAAAAAAGCTTTAAGTAAAATAAAAATGCAAAGGCATTAGGACTAGATGCAATCCCTATTGAGGTTTGGAAAGGCTTAGGAGAAATTGGAGTCATATGATTAACCAATTTATTTAACAGAATTGTAGCAAGTAAAAGAATGTCGAATGATTAAAGAAAAAGTATATTAATATCTGTATATAAAAATAAAAAAGATATTTAAAACTGTGCAAATTATAGAGGGATTAAGCTAATGAGTCATACAATAAAATTATGTAATAAAAAATCAATTAAGAGCTGAAACTTTGGTATCATATAATCAATTTGGATTTATGCCTGAAAGATCGACAATGAAAGCTATTTATTTATTAAGAAGATTGATGGAGTGATATAGAAAAAAAAAAAGACCTTCATATGGTTTTATTGATTTAGAGAAAGTATATGATAGAGTACCTAAATAAATAATATGGTGGGTTTTAGAAAAAAAGAAGTTACCAAAAGGTACATAGAATTGATAAAAGATATGTATGATAGAGTAATAACTATTGTTTTAAATAACAATAGGAGAAACTAGTGAGTTTTCAATTACTTTAGGTTTACATCAATGATCTGCCTTAAGTCCATGTCTTTTGTATTAGTTATGGATGAATTAACCAAATATATTCAAAATGATATCCCATAGTCTATGTTATTTGCAGATGATGTAGTGTTGATTGATGTAACTAAATCTAGAGTAAATTCTAAGCTAGAGATTTGGAGAGAGGCTTTAGAATCTAAAGGTTTTAAGATTAGTAGAATTAAAACTCAATACATGAAATATAATTTTAGTAGAAGTAGAAATACAAATGAAGAAAAGTGAAGATTACAAGCCAAGAGATATCAAGAAGTAAAAAATTAGGTATTTGGGATCAATTATCGAGCAAAAAGGTAAAATAAGTAAAGATGTGAATCATAGAGTTAAAGCAGGATGGATTAAATAAATGAGTGTTTTAGAAATATTGTATGATCGGCGCATCCCATTAAAATTAAAAAAAAATTCTATAAAACTGCTATTAGGCCAGCTATGCTATATGGAACAGAGTGTTGGCAATATTGAAACAACATGTGAAAAATTAAGTGTAACAGAAATGCATATGTTAAGATGGATATGTGGTAAAACTTTAAAAGATAGAATTAGAATAAACATATAAGAGAAATGATAGGAGTAGCCCTAATTCAAGATAAAATGAGAGAAAATCGATTACAGTGGTTTGGATATATACAACGTAGACTTTTAGATGCTTCAGGTAGAAAGAGTGACCTTTTAACAATTCATAATAAGAATAAAGGTAGAGGTAGACCTAAACTAATATGAATAGAAATAATTAAAAAAGATATAACTATTTGTAATTTAAATATCGATTTGATCCTGAATAGAGCAGAGTGGAGGAAGCGGATTCATGTAGCCGACCCATGTAGTAGGGAAAAAGCTTAGATGAGTTGAGTTGAGTCAAAGCAATAAATATTTGAATTTGATAGAAAACTTGAACTATTATTTTTTCATAATTTTCAAATAATTTAATTTTGTTTTGAAAGTTTTTTATATAAATTTCAAGCAATAGTTTTAAATTAAGATTAAATTTTGTGAGGTCATTAAAATAACTTATACCTCATTTCAAGAAAAGAAAGAAAATCATAAAATGGAATTAAATTTAATATGCTTTGAAAGTCGTTTTGCTTTGAAAGTCGTGCATCCCGAGTAGAGCTTCTCTGTTTTGGATGGTCTTTAAGATTCGTGCTCCCGACTTCGTCTTCTCCGATCTCCGGCGATCCGGCGTCTTCTCCGATGGTGTTTCATTTGGATTGTTCCTTCTGCTGTCCTCTCCTTTCCTATGGCCTCCGATGGGGTGTCTGCTGGGAGGGCTTCCGGGAGCAAGAAGATGGGCTCCGGGCATGGTGGGCGTCTTCTCCAGCTTCGGGCGCTGCTTTCCCCTTGGACTCGTCGAAGACGGGTGGTCAGTGGAGCCGACCACCCTTAGGTCGCTATGGTTGGGATGCTCCATCCCCTTCTCCGGCGGAGGTCGAAGAACTGATCCGGCTCTTCCCGGAGGTCATCCAGTCCCGATCACCTCCCTGGAGTGCGAGGCCAGCTCGTGGGGCGCGAAGGCGGTGCTGTCTCGCTCTCTCTCTCGGTGGGTGCCACCGGAGGCTGTTATGCGTGAGCTGCATCGTGCTGGGCTGCCGGGAGATATCGAGGTGGTACCCCTGGCTCACAGGCACTACCTCATCCGGCTCTCTGACCCCATCTCTAAAAGCCGTATCCTTGAGCGGCCATGGGTGATCAACGGGCAGATTCTTGCGGTGATGGATTGGAAGCCGGAATTCATCCCAGCTGAAGACTCTTTGCTGCAAGCTCTGGTTTGGATCCGGCTTCCTCTGCTTCCGATGGAGTTCTGGGCGAATGACACCCTCTCTTCCATTCTCTCGGTGGCGGGGGAATTTCTGTTCTCCGACGAGCCTACCAAAGCTCGGATGCGGGGAGGGTTTGCTCGGGCATGCGTTCGAGTGGATCTGGGTCTTCCCCTTCGGCCAGGTGCCAGGATTCGTGGATTTGGCGCCCCCTTCTGGCAGCATTTCTCGTTTGAGAATTTGGAGGATATTTGTCATCGCTGTGCTTCCCTGCACCTCTCTGGTCCATGCAAGCCAGCGGGTCTGTCGGCTTCTTCGTCTTCTGCTCCTCCGTTTGGTCCCTGGCTGGCTGCAGTTCGGCATCGACGACATCCTCCGGCGCAGCCTCCGGTCCCAACGGAGGGAGATCGGTCGAGCCCTGCTACCGCTCCTATGTCCAAGGACGGCTGGACTGTGCCGAAGAAGTTCGCCCGGCGTCAGCTTCATACTTCCGCTGGATCTTCCGTGCCATCTCCTGGGCTGAAGTTTGGGCGGGGTGAGTCGGCCGCAGCTGAGTCGCTTGCGGCTGTGACTCGGAAGCCGGAGTTGAAGCCCTCGGCAGCGTCTTCCTCCTGGTTCAAGTCCCTGTGCTGCTCGGTCATGGCATCCAGGAAGACTCTAGGCAATGCTCGAGCGTGCCGGTTGGCACTGTAGCTCAGTATCAGGACTCACTGCTTCAGAGTTCAGAATCAAATGGAACTCATACTTTAATTCCTAAAGTGCAATCCTCTTTGTATGAAGGTGATAAAGCAATTAAATTTCCAAAGTTGGGCCTCGTGGTCAGTACTAGTAAAGACCCCGTCTCGGGGCCTTCTAAGCGGGCCCGCCCAGTGGAGCCATCGTCTACCAGAATGCCATCCCGCTCTTCCAAAGCCAAAGGCAAGGCCGCTCTTTCTGGTAGAGGTGGGGACAATGTAAACTTCAAGTTTGCGGCTTCCTCGGTGGGTGGTCGGGTGTCATCGGCCCAGTTTGGCCCAGGGGCTAAGAAGGCTCGAGGTCGGGTAGGGGCCTCTTCGGGGACAGTTTCTGAGTCTTCTGAGCCGACCCAAGTAGAGTCCAGTACTCACTTATCAGTGGTTCATCTGCTGAAGGAGGCTATTCATGTATCTGCATCAGCGGTCTTGACGGACTCAGGACAGATACTTGATTGTGTGGAAACGGGATCCCGGAATTATCCTAAGGAGATCCCAGGCGATACGGAGGTCCTGATGGAATCAATCCAGGCTGTTGATTGCAAAGGCCCAGGAGATGTGGATTGTTCCGTGGAGATGTCAGGGGTGATGGTTGGGGAGCCCTCCAATCCAGCCTTACCATGAAGATTCTTATATGGAATGTGCGAGGAGCATTGAAACCATCGTTTCGCTCCTCATTTGAGAGGCTCATGCAGCTTAACTCTTTTGACATTTGCATCTTGCTGGAAACTCGGCTTTCTGGGGCTAGTCTGGCCTGTTTTCGAAGACAGATTGCTCGAGCTTGGGTTTCGTATGCTGTTGAGTCCATTCGTCTTTTGGGGGTATTGTTGCTTTATGGAGAAATGATAATATCAGAGTTGATGCTTTTCACAGATGTGGGCAGCAGGTTGCGCTGGTCATCTCTGAGAGAAGTGCCAGCCCATGGCTCCTGTCTAGAGTTTATGCCAGTACTGATCTCCGGGAGCGTCGGGTGCTGTGGTCTGAGATTCAGACTCTTCTTGACAAGGGATTCCCTTCCCTTATTGCTGGAGACTTCAACTGTATTTTGAGTGCCGCAGAAAAGAAAGGTGGCCGGGCTTCCCATGGCTCTGTGGGCCGGACTGAGTTCAGGGACTTTATTTTTTGCGCTGGTCTGTTGGATCTGGGTTATCAGGGCACTCAGTTTACATGGTGCAACAACCGGCAGGGATCAGCTAGAGTCTGGGAAAGATTGGACAGGGCCTTGGCCTCTTCTAGCTGGCTCCAGCTTTATCCCTCTGCTACTGTCACTCACTTGTCTAGAATTGCCTCTGACCACTGTCCTCTCTTTATCTCCACTGATATCACCTCTCAGCGGCATAGGCAGTTCAGATTCGAGAAGTTTTGGACCTCATATCCTGCTGCTCGCTTCATCATCTCTCAGGTCTGGCAGTTACCAGTTAGAGGTAATGCCATTTATCGGCTATCCAGAAGGCTTGCCCTTGCTAGACGTCGCCTCTCTAGATGGCATAGATTGGAGGTTGGGGATATTGACAGACAGGTGGAGCTGGTCGAGTCTACTATCTCTTCCTCCAGGCGAAAGAGGACCTGGCGGGCTCTCTTTCTTGTGAGGACCTTTCGTCCCTGCGATCGAGTCTGGCGCTCCACCACTCTCTTCTGCTGCAGCAGGAGACCTTTTGGCGCCAGCGTCCCGTATTCAGTGGATTCAGGAGGGGGACTGTAATACAAGATTTTTCATCAGGCCACTCAGAAACGCAGGGCGAGGAACCGCATTAGGCATATTACTGATGAGGAGGGTCAGCTCCAGGTGGATGATCATGTGATTCGTGCTCAGCTTTTTAACTTCTTTCATAGTAGGTGGACTGAGTAACCTGGCTCTGGAGCCCCTGTTCATCCTATTCTGTCTCTCAACACTGTCTCTATTGCTGAGAATGTCTCTCTGACTCGGCCTGTCACTACGGAGGATATTCGGCTGGCTTTATGGGATCTTGGTGCTGATAAGGCCCCTGGGCCGGATGGTTTTCCTCCGTTTTTCTTTCGTCAGTATTGGGATATTCTGGGAGAGGATCTAGCTCAGGCAATCAAGCTTGTCTTTCATCGCAAATCTATCCCCTCTGAATGGAATCGCACCTTCATTACCTTGGTTCCTAAGAGGACGGACGCTTCCAGCCCTCAGCACTTCCGGCCTATCAGTTTATGCACTACCTTATATAAGGTTTGTGCTCGCCTCCTGGTTATGAGGTTGTGTTGGGTTATTCCTCGCCTTATCTCTCCGGAGCAGGGGGCTTTCCTCAGAGGGCGCAGTATCACTGATAATGCTTTATTAGCGCAAGAGTTCATGCATGACCTTCGTCGGACTTCTGGTAGTCAGGGGCTTATGGCCATTAAGCTTGATATGGAGAGAGCTTATGACAGAGTCAACTGGGATTTCTTGCGTCACTCTCTTCAGGTGTTTGGGATCCACCAGCTGTTTATTGACTGGATCATGGCCTGCATTCAGAGTCCGTCTTTCTCCATCCTCATCAATGGAGACCGGACTGATTATTTCCATTCTAAGGTTGGGCTGAGACAAGGTTGTCCCTCTCCCCGTTTCTCTTTGTTATAGCGGCTGATTCTTTATCTCGGGCTCTTCGTCAGGCTCAGCAGGACAATGCTCTACACCCTTACCGAGCGGGGTCCCAAGGTCCCTCGATCTCTCATCTGCTTTTTGCTGATGACTTCCTGGGCAGGGCTACTGTGGCCAATGCGGCCACGTTTGCTTCTATTCTTCATAATTACTGTTCTGCCTCTGGTCAGAAAGTTAATAATGCTAAGTCTGTTATTTGTTTTAGTCCGCGGGTGACTTCTTCTTGAAAGGTACTATCAAGCAGATCATGGGGATTTCTGTGCAGTCAGAGTGCCTCTCCTATCTGGGTATTCCTATTACTGGCAGAAGACCTAAGATCTCGGACTTTAGTAAGCTCGAGTCGAGGATTCGTGATCGGCTGGAGGNCCTCTGGTCAGAAAGTTAATAATGCTAAGTCTGTTATTTGTTTTAGTCTGCGGGTGACTTCTTCTCGGAAGGGACTATCAAGCAGATCATGGGGATTTCTGTGCAGTCAGAGTGTCTCTCCTATCTGGGTATTCCTATTACTGGCATAAGGCCTAAGATCTCGGATTTTAGTAAGCTCAAGTCGAGGATTCGTGATCGGCTGAAGGGGTGGCAGGTTACTGGGCTATCTATGATGGCAAGGATCACTCTTATTCGATCAGTGCTCACATCTCTTCCTCTCTATCTCTTATCTAATGCTGCTGTCCCTTGACTTGTCTAAGGAGGATTGAGCGTTATTTCAGGGATTTTCTCTGGGGATCGTCCTAGGATGGTCATGGTGTTCATCTTTTAGCCTGGGATTGTGTCTGTCTCCCACTTTCTGAGGGAGGCCTTGGGATCCAGTCCTTGACTGCTCGGAGGGAGGCCTTGATTGCTAGGCATGCTACTCATTTTTGCTTGATCCGCACTGTATGTGAAGTTCCTTTATGCGTGGCAAGTATGGGGATTGGACTCCCTCCACTAACCTGCAGTCTGTTCGGGGTCACTCTTTTTTCTGGAAAGAGGTTTGTACTCATGCTCCGGCCATCCTTCGTAGTATCTCCTGGATTCTTGGCAATGGTGCTTCTGTGGATGTTGCTTATGATTCCTGGATCGCTGACCTTTCATTGTCTCGATGGCCTACTTTCGTCAGCACTGATATTCCTCTTGACATGCGAGTTAGTGATCTCACGGTGCCGGATCATTCTTCCTGGTCTATTCCTCTGTTATCCCACTTCTTTGGCGAGGAGCTTATGCGACGTATAGCTGCTATCCCTCTTTCTCCAGGTCACTCCCCCGACATCAGGGTTTGGAGGCGGTCTGGTATTCCGAGCGCTCCCATCAGGGACATCATCAAGATTTACCGTGTTTCATCCCGACCGTTGACAGATATGGCTTAGATTTGGCGTCTTCCCATTCATCCCAGGGTTTATCTTTTTCTATGAAAGATTGCTCGGAATTGTCTTCCTACATGCTCGGTTCTTTCTAGACGTGGCCTGGGGATTCAGCCTACGTGTCCGATATGCGGTATTGAGGAGGAGGCGGTGGATCACTCCATCTTCACTTGTCTCAGAGCTCATCACATTTGGGAGATCGCTAGCGTCAAGCCTTGGGCTGTCGCTTCATCTTCTCTTTCTTTATCTTTCCTTGACTTGATCAGGCAGGATGTTAGGAGAGGTAGCAGCAAGCAGGGCGCGACGAGGGCTTACATTGCTTACCAGATCTTGTTATCCCGGAACCGGATTGTCTTTACTCAGGAGCCTACTCCGTCTTTCAGGGTTGTTCGGACTGCCTTGTCCTTATCTACTGAGTACACGTCCCATCGTCTAGTTTGTAATTTTGATAGCCCTGGCCTCTGGGATTCCCATGCTGCCTCGGCAGCGCACCGAAGAACGGTCTTTATTCTTGGGAACCCCCCCTCCAGGGTTTATCAAAATCAACTTTGATGGGAGTGTTCGAGGCAGATCTGCCGGATCGGATTATGTCATTCGGGGTTCTGACGGAACTATGATTGCTGCTGGAGGATTTGGACATCTCGATTCGTCGGTGCCGCTTGCAGAGCTTTATGCTGCGTGGGCTGGAGTTTCCTGTGCTATCTGCAGTCTCGATGCCCGTCGTATTATCCTTGAGGGTGATGCCCTCACGGTGATTCGATGGATTCGCCAGGATCATTGCGCGCAGTCACCTACCAACCCTTTGATCTCTGATATTCGTTCTCTCCTACAGGGGTTCATAGCATACAGATCAGCCATATCTTCAGGGAAGCCAACTCAGCGGCTGACTGGATCACCGCTAGAGTGGCTGATCATTCTGGATTCTGATGCTGGAAGCCCGATGAATGGTGTCCTCCTGGTTTGAACTTACTTTTGTATTCTGATAGTGTGGGACTGAGTCACCCTAGAGTGGTGTGATTCCCGTTTGTACCAAAAAATAATAATAATAATAATAACTTTTAACTTTTAATGTTCATTGCAATACTCAAAATAAAATGCCTTCTTTTAAATTTCGAGAAAAGATCATGTACAATTATTTTGAGCTTATAATTAATGCAATATGAGGAGCTCATGGCTACACAACTTATTAATTTATTAACTTACTTTCACATGTTTATGTTTCTCTTCATTCATCAAGGCTATATATCAAGGAGAATTTTTTGCAAATAACCTTGAATTAAAATTTTCACTACTTAGAGTGGTGACAAAATTCTTTATGGAAAATCTTTGTATCCTTCACTTGTATATATTACATTTATATCATGCTTACTGCTTGTTCTAGGAGGATCTCATCCAAAATTAGAACATGCCAAATGCTTCAAAAATGTCATTGATTTAAATGCAAAGTGGTCCAACCAAATTGCTTCCTTGAATGTTGTTTTGTTAAGCAAATTTCTATTTTGTTGCTGACATGCTCACAAGGGACTTGTTGCAAGAAACCATTAAATAACTTGTTGCAAGAAACCATTAAATAAGAGTTCATTTAAATATGAGTGACTTTAAGTGAGAAGCCTTAAGGTGGTATTTAGGACAAAGAAGGTTTTTTTTTTTTTTTTTTTTCCCTCATGTAACCACTGCATAACAAGCATAGAGGAGCTCAATATTTTGATACAACAAGGCTTAAACTTTAGAACAACACAATTTATCAAGTATTGTTCACATTATTATATTTCTCAAATATATAAAATAAATATTATTTATGTATTAATTAATTCAAGAAGATTTGGAACTGAGAAGTCTCTAGAAAAAAAAAAAAATGAAAGCCTCATGGACTTTAAAGAAGTTCACAACTAAACAATTTTTATTAATATTTTCTTTAATTAACAAAGGTAAAGTGAAAAGGAAAAAAAAAAAATTGGCTATAAATTGAATTATAAAAATTATGAAGCAGTCATAATTGGATCATTTAAATTGTAAGCCATGGGCCACATTTTAGAACTCAAGCATTTGGAATTCAAGAAGCTATCATAATCAATCTATATGCTGTACCTTTTAATATTTATTTTTAATTAATGTGAACGGAGCAGGCCCTCTACTAATTGTCAAGGGCCACATATTTAGAAAAGCTTTTCCCCACCACAGAAATATAATCAAACCTCAATCATATATTAGAAAGACTAAAGGATGATACACTCTAATGTCCTTGTAATTATTTTTCTTTTATGTCACTTAATTTCAAATTCAAGCCTAATATATAGCAAGGTAAGTGAGCTCAATTCAAAATAAAACTAGAAACTGGTAGATGGCCATTTCTTATTCTTATAAATCTCTCTTCTCTCTCTCTCTCTTCAAACCGTCCATATAAATTTAAGAAGTTAAAATTATATATATATATATATACAAACAAAATAAGCCGCATTTGCGGCGAATTTCATTTCGTTCGTCATTTCATCTCCTCTTAACCCGGGTTACTTGTTAACCCACCCCACCTAACCAATCCCAACCCATGAGCTTTTTTATTTATATCATCTCTATGGGCTCTTCACCCTGAGCTGTTGCTGGTTCTGGACCTTCTGGTACCTTCCCTTCTCTTTTACTCGGTCTCTCCTTCCCTAAGCTGGTAGGCTCCAGAAGAGGAGACGATGGAAGGGACCCTCCCCCACTCCTCCGTCTCTTGTAGCAATCTCTCGCTCTCCCACACCCCGATCCTGCCGCTCGCTACAATCGCTCTTTACGGCCTCTTCTGAGAACGCGCGCTAAGAACAACGCATCTTCCTCCAGAAGAGAGAGAGAGAGAGAGAGAGCGAGTGCGTGCCAAGTGTTTGATAAACTGTACTGTTCTCTACTCCACCAACCACCTCTTGAACTTCCAGATCCCAAATCTATCTATCAGCAGCAGCAGCAGCCATGAAAAGGATGAGCAGCTCAGATTCTCTGATCCGCATCTGTCCGACTGGTACATTTCGAATTCTTTCTCTCATCTTTTTTTTTTTTTTTTTGAGTTGTGCTGAAGTTAAAAAGGAGAATAATTCGAACTCTAAAATTTAGATTAATTTACGTGTGTTTTGTTTGGAATGATTTATTAGGAGAAGAGAAGGGGATGTATGGGAGAGGATTCCAGCGCATGATCGACGGGATGGACGAGGAGGAGTGCGCCGCCGAGGAGGAGCTGTGCCCCGGCGCCGGCGGCGGGCAGGGCTGTGGCGAGAAGAAGCGACGCCTGAGCGTGGATCAAGTTAGAGCTTTGGAGAAGAATTTCGAGGTCGAGAACAGGTTGGAGCCAGAGAGAAAAGTGAGGCTGGCCCAAGAACTCGGCCTCCAGCCCCGGCAGGTCGCCGTCTGGTTCCAGAACCGTCGCGCCCGATGGAAGACGAAGCAGCTGGAGCGCGACTACGGCTCCCTCAAGGCCAGTTACGAGGCTCTTCGCGTCGACGTCGATGCCCTCCACCGGGACAAAGAGGTCCTCCTCGCCGAGGTCGGTATTAAAAATTAATTTATATGGAAAATTAAAAGGACAACTACTGATCGAATCTTTCGTTGGTATAATCGAACGATGGATTATAGATCAAGATGCTAAAAGAGAAGTTAGCAGAGGAGGAGAGCGTGAGCTTCTCCTCCGTAAGAGAGGAGCCGGTGGCGTCGGAATCGGAGAACAAAGCGGAGGATCCACCAGCTCCGGTGTACAAAGACGGATCGTCGGACAGCGACTCGAGCGCAGTCGTAAACGACGACAACAGTCCGCACGATCACAGGATGTCGTCGTCGACTGCCTCTGGGATGTTTCCGGCAGCCATCGGATTCGAGAACTCCACATCCTTCCCATGCTCGGCGCCATCGTTATTGAGTTCCGACTCGAGGCAACAAAAGGGAGGAGGAGGAGGACTCTTCTTTCAGCACCAGCTGTTAAAGCTGGAAGACAATGGATTTCTCGGTGGGGAGGAGCCATGCAGTAGCTACTTCTCAGATGACCAGGCGGCCACTCTCGGTTGGTACTACTCCGAGCACTGGACCTGAGGGGCGGCGGTGGCGGTGGGTGCCGGTGCGGTGGAGAATAAGAGTACTAAGAGTAAAAGAGGAGGAGGTGGGCGTTTAGAATTTTTGTAAGATTGGAAATGTATGTAGCTTTTGGGATGGGTACTGTAGCAGTGGTGGTGTACAAAGACCTTTTCCGAGTTGCAGAGGGGGAGAGAGAAAAAGGGCAACAAAAAGGGGAGGAGGAGGAGGAGAAGCAGAGGAAAAAGAGAAGAGAGAAAGCCTCATCTCTTTTCATCTCAAATAAAAGAAGAATCCTTTTAATATTTAGCAGCGATGCTGTGGGATGGATTTTTGCTGGATCGGTGGTGGGAGTTCACGTGGCTGTGATATGAGTAACGTCTTTGGTACCTTTTTTTTTTTTTTCTTTCTTCCCCCTTTGTCGTTGATATAATATTAAGGCTAAAGCTTGTGCTGGTCTTGTCCGGTTCAATACCGAATCATGTCGTAGAATTCGCTGGCACGCTGTGGTGGTGGTGGCGGTTGTGGCGGCGGCGGCGGCGGCGGCGGCCGCCAATGGGAACTTGCTTGCACTTGTTGTTGCTCTTTGTCACTGCAAAAATATTGGCTCGCATGATGATGACTGTGTTCTAAGATATGGTCGCCAGGTGTTCATCTTTCTATCTTTATGGTTAAACTAGGGATGTCATTGGTCTCAATCATGGGCCTTTTTCCGGCGTTCGAACTATCTATTTTTAGTCCCGAATTGGTTATCAAAAAAAAAAAAAAAAAATTGTGCTTGCTAGAAAATGCATATGATTTGATCACTGTTTATAGCTGGTTATACGAAAAATGATTCATGCATCGAAAATGTGGCCTAAAAGAGTTTAAATTTGGTTTTTAGGTGATCAATTAAGGGAACGGATTATTTCTACCCAAAAAATGCTTTCAATTGTTAAAAAAGAATCAATATTTTAATCATAAATTGTGTGTTAAATTGCAATATGAAATTCAAGCATAGAATTATTCTCATCCTTTGGACAGGTACAGCAGCACCTTTTAGATATATAACAGTAGCATAACATTTATAAGTCCTTTCAAGTTTCTTCCAGGACTCATGTCTCGTTCAATGCTTGCTCCAGCGAGAGATTCTAGATTCAAAATAAAAGGAGGTACAGTTCATGTTCTAGCTTAATATATATAATGAATTTGAGTTACAATTTTTCAAACTTTTTTTTTTAAAAAAAAAATCCAACGTTGAATTTCTTTGAGCAAGAAAAAGAAATAAAAAGAGGAAAAAAAAAAATAAAAAAGAAATAAACGACAGAGACAATTCGTTTCAAGGAAAAATCGAAATACCTTCGTTACATGTAATTATTTTATTTTATTTTATTTTATTTATTTTTTGT
Source organism: Calamus simplicifolius (assembly GCA_900491605.1). Lineage (NCBI taxonomy): Eukaryota > Viridiplantae > Streptophyta > Magnoliopsida > Arecales > Arecaceae > Calamus > Calamus simplicifolius. Next base: position 55,005 of record UESW01003579.1, read on the forward strand.
GACGAGAGGACCACAAATCCCAGGGCCGGTACGGAGAGAACACGAGCATTATTGTGACGTGTCACGCCCAAGGTGGGAAGTACACAAAACCATCCATTAACGCATCGTCGTAGCGTGGAGGTGGTCCAGAGTAGATATTCGCACCCGTTATTAATTCTAGAAACTTTAGTGATTCGCTGGCATTGGGAACTTCGAAAGGGCCTTTAGAGGAAAAAAATAAAAAATAATTTTTTTTTTTTGTGCCCATAGCAACAATTTTCGAGAAATCACAACAAATTAAGATATGGACAAAGTTGAGTTCAAATTACTCTCGAAATACTTAAAGAACTACGAGCTGTTTTTTAAATCGGTATTTTTTATACTAATTTTACGTAATGGATGAAAATTTTTACTAAAGTGATATTAAAAAAGTAATTTTTAAATAATATTTTTTTATTCATCATAATAAAATATCACTTAAAAGTACTTTCAAGAAGCATTATTTCAAATGATGCTTGACGTTTTAAAAAATATTATGTTTTTATATAGATCAAGACTTTACATAAATTAAGAAAAAAATGCTTTCTAAAAGTATTATTTGAGATGCTTTAGGAAGCCTAACTTTGAGATGATACTTTTAAAAAGCATCATTTTAAATGATAATTTTATCTTACCTAATGAATGAAAAAAATGTCATTTGACCAATGAAAACTTTTTCCTCACCCCATTATATAAAACCAGTGTCAAAAGATAGTTGTTAGAAAAATAGCTCTAAGAAATACACTAGTTCTCTTTTGACCACGACTGTGTTCTTTAAAGGTATATATATATATATATATAGTTTAAAACGTTATAATAATATTAGAGATATTTAAATATATAAAAATTAGTATAAAAAATTATCTATAAGATTTGAGTTGCACATTGAATCATTCTCGGGAGAGATTATGATTAGTTTAAGAGAAGATTATATAAATGTTTGACATTCTCGATGTAAAGTTACTAGATTATATAAATAATTTGATGTCAAACGAGAAAAAAAATAATAATTTAGTGAGCTTAACTTGCTAATAAATTTATTGAGCCAGCTAGCTTAGGAGAAAGGGGGAATTGTATAAATAGTCTTATATGGAATGAAAAAATGGATCGACTTGGTAATAAAATGGACTCGAGTGTTACATTAAGGTTTTTCATTCTTAATTTTATTTTTTCTATAAAAATAGAATGGAATGGCCGGATGGTCCCCCCATTGCATTGAGACTTTTTTTTTTTTTTTTTGGTATACTTTTTAACTTGATATTGTTAGCTGAACACGTCGTCCAACCATGGTTGGACCGAATCCACGCTCCCAGCCAGCTGTCCCTCCGGTCCCGTAACAAGCCTCAGAGGAGAATTTATCCTACAACTGCGATGCGGTGACAACTCCTCGCGTCACCTTGAATACTAAATTAGCGGAATCCGTCGCTCGGTGAGAGAACGCCGAATCTTTTCTTGTCCTAGAGTAGAGTGAGACGGACATGGCAGTTAATTAATTATTATAGTAGATTAAATCATATGAACTCTCAATATGTTTTCTTCTTAGATGCTCTTAAGAAGATCTCTCAGTACAAATATACTTTGAGCTTCTACGGTTTATCAGATATGAACTTCTACGATTTATCAGATCTGACTGTTTAGGAACCAAATTATTTTTATAGATGACGTTATATCTTTCCACATGATCAGATGAAAAATTAGATCCCTAGCATCGGATTGTACCCATGGCTTCCATTTAGGTGGTCTTGACTTTTCTGGCCTCTGGTGTTCCCTGCTGCTTTGGCAGCGAACCGATATATGGTTTTCATATCTTGGGACCTCCCTCCTTCCGGATTTATCAAAATCAACTTTGATGGTAGTGTCCGCGGTAGATTAGCGGGATCTGCTTTTGTTATTTGCGGGACGAAGGGCGACCTATTGGCGGCTGGAGGGTTTAGTAGTCTGTACTCCTCTGTCCCTATGACAGAGTTCTATGCTATTTAGGTCAGCATCTCCTATGTCGTTCGATCTCTTCATGCTCACAACCTTATTATAGAGGATGACTCTATGACTGTTATCCATTGACTGCGGAGGGATCATAGCTCCCTTGCTCCTGCTATTCCGCTCTTAGATGATATCTGGACTATATTGAGGAAGGCCCATGGAATCCAGATTCGTCATACTTATCGAGAAGCTAATTCGGCGGCCGATTAGATGGCATCATCAATGGCTCATCATTCTGGTTTTTGGAGATAGAGGCAGGGTGATTCTGTCCTTTGTTCTTCAACAAATCTTATATTCTGATGTTCAAGGCTAACTTGTACTCGTGTTGTATAATCATTCGGTTATATATTAAAAAAAAAAAAAAAAACGCGGAATATGGTCAGCTCCGTGTCTACTTTAAAATACCGCTGGGGACCAGAGGCTTTTAGAATTTGAAATTTTATCTCGTGTTAACCACATGGCCAATTATCTTTGGTACTAATATTGTGTTTGATGTATTGATAGCGATTATGGATGATAATATAAATTATTTATAAAATAAATTATTATTTAATAGATTATCAATAATATTGATTACTGTATTTAGTATACATATGTAATGCAATAGTAATATTAATTATTATGTTTGATATGATAAACAATTATTAGTCCTTTAATATTAAAATTTTAAAATATTTTTAAATTAAATTTATTAAAAATTTATATATTATATATATTAATTTTAAAAAATATATTATAAATAATAATATTTAAAAAATTTGTATTTATAAATAATATTCAAATCTATCAGTGAGGATGCTGGAGGCCATCGAAAAAAATTTCGCTATCTATCATGGGGCCGCTGGGTGACAGAAATATACGGTCTAACTTCACGAAAAAAGTATGGCCCACAATCTTCAACATAGAGGTTCCAGCGACGTCGATAGAAGAGGATGCAAATAGAAAGTGAACAAAAAAAATAATTTTGTCAAAAAGTAATTTATCATATATCATATTTCTATGATAATATATCATTTTTTGAGATAATTCAGATTACCACTATAAGATAGATTGTCATTCAAATATGTAATAAATAGAGATATCTAATGATAATCTAAATAGATTATCTATTACCAAACTCCCCCAAGAGCAATGATCGGAATAATTAAGAGATTCTTCTTTGACAGCCATTCCCACATTTGTTTAAACGTATGAATGACACGCCCACACATCAAGGCTTTTAAACATCAAACGCTGGAGAATTTATAAATAAACGAAGTTATTCATATATTAAACCTGATGTATCATAAATGAAATGTTAAAATGGTTAGCCAAAAAAAAAAAAAGAATATATTTGGGCTTCTATTTAACTTTCAGTAATTAGGATATATTTATTTATCGTAACCAAAAAGAATGTATTTATACTGTATAAGCTAATGTCTTAATGTATATTAGATCAAATCTAGTAAATTAATAAAAGTTAATGCTGAATATCTATCACATGGGTGAGTGGATGATGAAAATATAAAGCGATAATTTGGCCAAAATGATCGGCATCATGCTGAACGGGTGTTTAACAATTTGGGTTTTTGTATCCTTCTTATTGATTGCGATTTTTTGTTTGTTCCAATTCAATGCGATGACTACCCATTCAAGTTAGCCATGGATTTCCAAGGCCTTGCACTATCACATTACCTTCCATTCATTGTATGCTTGAACGGATTGGATGATTTTAAGTTCTATTTGGGACAATTGCTAAGGATTGAAACAGCTTAGACCAATGATTTGTCTCAAATAGAACCCTAGTCTTGTTATAAAATAAATATATATGATGGTCTTATATTTGCGGGCATTGCATCATCAGCTTGGGTCTGGATGGAAGGGAATGAATGAAAGGGAAAGGAAAAGAAGAGAAAAAGTCATAAGTCATCTTGTTTGGAAGGAAGATAAAATTCCGTCCTTTCACCCTCAACGAGGGTAAATCTGTTAACCCCCAATCGGGGGTTAAGCTGGGGAAGGGCAAAATGATCAAGTATACTTTTGTGGAAGACCAAAATATTTCTTTATTTTCTATTCTTCATTCTTTCATTCTCACGGTTATTCCCTATTCTGATCTATCCAAACAAAAAAAAAAAAATAATAAAGGAGAACAATCCTTACTTTTTCTTTCATCCTTTTCAAACAAGAGAAGAAGACAATCATTTCTTTCCCTTCCTTCTCCTTCCTTTCCCTCCAAACATCCAAACATAAGTAATTAAAGAATGGAAATCACCAAACTGTGGATGAATGTAAAAAGGACTAGAAGATGACTTGGTCCAAAATAAGATTAAACTCGGTAAGTGTCCAACCTGACCTATATTTGGACCTTGGGTGCCCACATAGGATTTTCTGGACCATAGTTTGTCGTTTCAAATTGCCTACCTGCTAGACAGCAATTCCTTAGAACTTGGGAAATGGGGGAAGTAGTCTTCTGAATTGTTTATTATGTCGTGCAATATGTTATAAAGGATCTTTCTTAGAGTTTGTGGTGTGAAATGTTTGCAAGATAGGGACCATGCATGCATTGGCCTGATCAAAGGATTAGGTGTTCCATGATTCACTCCCTAAAATAAGGAGATTTTTTCGATTGCTTCTCGCAGTGACTCATTTTCCGGTTGATTGCATTGTTTGGTTGGTTTGCACTCCATCTCTTCTCCCGTGGGTTCATAAAATAAGCCATATGAGTGGCAAGACTACATGAGTCCAATTGATGGGTGTGCCTGCAAGCAGCGGACAAAGGTCCACTTGCTCCGGAATAAGCAATTTTTCAGCAATTTATTTTCCTCAACAACCTCATTAATTGAACCCTTAGGGAGGGATTAGATGTACTACAAAAAAAAATAATATTTTATTTTCTTCATGAAAAGATATCTTATGATTTTATTAATAAGTCTTGATTTTATAAAATTGAGTCTTTGTCTCACGTAACAAGAATCGTAAATGTAATTAGGATGTGTTTAATTTACGAATAGAGATGCTAAACAGGCTGAATGACTTGTGACATGGCTTGATCCAGCTACTATCGCAAGCATGCCAGTTCATAAGCCGTACTGGCTCGATAGTCCGTAGCATACCAATGGACCACTTGTGACCTATTTATATATTTTAATATTTTTATTTTCTATAACATTCATAAACAGTTAATTTAAGAAATACTTTTATCCATTTAATTTTAGTTTATTTATTTTTAAAAAGTAAGTTAATTTTTTTTCTTTTTTAAATGTCTAACTCATTGGGTCAAGTTTGAGCCAGCATAGATGGTGGCTT
>UESW01003580.1:0-19878 GCA_900491605.1 Calamus simplicifolius
TAAGAACATGTAAGATGGAAATGTGTTCTTTTAGGAGTGTTGCATCTATAAATGTTGCTGAAGTGACATCAATTGGATGTGCATGGTATATGCAGCGAAGATTGGGAAGTCTTCTGGGGGAAGCAAAGGATACCGCTTAAGGTTGGCATGGTATGTGTGCTTGGCCTGCATGAATTGTTCTAGGGATTCAGCAATCAGGGTGTGTGACCTTTCTTTAAGATGACTTCACATCTTTCGAAGCTAGGTAGTCTGTGGCATTTTTGGCTAAAGAACATGGCACAAATATAGTCAATAGTCCTGTGAAGTGGGATTCACGCTCTAATGGATTTAATTCATCACCTTCTGTCAGATCTCAGTCTTGGTTATCTGTTTATCAATCTGGTTATGCATGCATGTACATCTCCATATGTGGTTCGTATCTTCTCATCAAGGGGAAAAATATTATGGGCATCCTTCACCATGGGCCACACAAAGCCATGCAGAGCCTTTGACATGACAAATAACTAGCACTGGGCACGTGCTGTGCATCATGTAAAGGGCTGTTTTGTTGCCTGCATTTGGGTCTTAGATTTTTATCCTAGTTGCAAGCTGATTGATGCCATATTAGAGGACCATTTCACCCTTTCTTTCCAATAATCATACGATCATGTTATTACTATGATCATAAGAATAGAATATCATAATCATGGTTTTAAGTTTCGATGGGATGTCTCGTGGGATGCTGGGATTAGTTACCATCTCAAGTGTTAGGATAGGATCATCCCACCATTATCCCAGCGTCCCAATTGATTCATTTTAAAATACTTTTTGTCCAAGTGTCAATGATGGAGCAGGATGACGATGTATCCGGTTTTATAAAAAAACTAAGATGGCCTCGTTCCAAGGGATTTAAAACCTTGATCATAATATCATATAGTAATATATTATATAATTGTCATATACTATGTAATTAGGTATAATAATATAATATATTATAATATGAAGGTATACATATATAATAATTATTGTTGTAACAATATGATGATTATATGAATTTAAGCTATTATAATATTTGTTATATTATACGAATCATATTATAATATTGTATTATAATATAAGATTGTATTACATTATGTATTGACTGATTTATTATATTATATTTGTAATTAATATAATAAAATTATAATTATAATACTTATTATAGAATGTGATATTATGAGATAATAATATCAGTGGAAGTAATCTTGCCATGTCAGTTGTAGAGTGATCACACCCTCCTCACATTATGCATCAAAATGAAGGATTTGCAGTTGCAGTTTTCAGATGCAAGCAAGGAAAATGGACACTTGCAAATACAAATGCAACATTTCCAGTTGCATCTGAATTTAGAAATGCAGGAAACCGAACAGCCCCTAAGTGTATCTAAGCTGAGCATAGATATGATACGTTCAAGCACAAATAAGCATCTAATGCTCTCCACTTAACCATCTGCAGAGCACATGCTGGTTGCTTGACCAAAATGACACCTATAACTAATTTCCTTTTTCCATTCTCAACACTGACTGGTTGCACCTACCATGGCCTTCTTGGTCAATGCTGCTAATCAGCTCTTCCATTATAGTGGTTATCCTACTTGTACCAAGTTTCATCATTCCATGCTGCTCTCATCACCCAACCTAGTCTGTGATGGTCGACATTATCCCTGGCAGGTACCTCATATTTCCTTTTCTGGTCCCTGTCATGTGAACTCCCAATGCCTTTCTCTTCGTTCTCACCTTAATTTTCCATGTTTGAGAGCTCCAGTGATACATCAGATTTGCAATCTGTAGAAGATCCTGTGTCATGTCATTTTTTTGCAGATACACTGTAGAAAGGTGCCGAGGTTAGTTATGATTTAGAGAAACAGGTGCAAGAGGGAAAAATTGAAAGGAATTTTTGAGGGGGAGGTGGAAATCAGTGTGGCTCAAGGTTGAATTAGATTGATTGAGCAAACAACATCCATTCCACGACCATTTAGCTGTACTGATCGAAACCTTAGTGTTCTTTACCATCATTTGATGCCCTAACCAGAAGAGCAAGAGAGCCTGAAGAAAATTGGCTTAGAACTATAGAAATTATTAATAATTAAACATTAGTATTTATTGGATGTGTACATATGCAGGACATGTCATTAATGATGCCATTTCTGACTTTCTGCACTATTTTGTTGTATTTATATGTTTTTGTGTCTATACTTCAAAGGAGTCGACTGTTGCACTATAGGTTCTTGAATCTTGATCTAGAAGAGGGGAACTAGGGTGTAAGACAAAGGTATTTTTTTAATTGAACGGACCTTTCTTACCACAAAGAAACGGCAACAAGTTGAGTTTGAGTAGAAAATGAATGAATATTTCGACCTTTTTGGTAATATTTCTTTGAGCACTTACCACTTTTTAATGATGTCTTTACTCTTTAATGTGGGTTGCCAACTTTGTCTTAATGGACTGATGGAATGCTTTAATAGTGGGGAAAAAAAGTAATCTTCACATGGTTAATGCAGCACATCAGATAGCACCTATGGAATTAGTTTTGATTGGATCGTGTTTTTACTTGGCTTTTGGGCGTCTGTAAACTTGTATGCTCGTTATCTGTTTAGATTTTATGTGCGGGCAAGGATTTGGCTACCGAAGAGACTGCCAGCAGGATGATTAATTTTCTGAGGCAGCTTCAGCAGACATTGCCTCCGTCCGTTCTGGCTTCAACATGGTCTTCCTTGCAACCTCAGCAGCAGCTTGCACTGCAGTCTGTCTTGTCATCATAGTTTCTTCTGTAGTTGAGGCTGTGCGCTGCATATGCTGCCCTTAAGGTGCTGGTTTTTAGCTGTCTATTTATCATTATTATCCATTCTGTCTCCATATTGTTTGAGTGGATTGCATGTGATCTGCAAATGCCTTGTTGAAGGGTGAAAGTTATAAGACGATGGTTGTGGTTTTGCTGTAAATTATGTATATTATTTATTGATAAGTGCAATGTGCAACTGATCTCTCTTACAATTGAGAAGATAGAAAAAAAAAAAAAAGAGTGGTCATCGGTGGCTTTTTATTTTTCTTTTCTCTTGATTTATTCTATATCCGTCTTTTGATATAGAACTCATTCTCGTGTTGGCATTGGTGCCTAGTCTCTTGGTATATTATTTGTTGATATCTGCCAACTGATTTGTTTTACATTTAAGCAGACTGGAAAAAAAAAATGGTTAGGGTTGTGAACAAACCGTTGGGACTCAGGAGCAAGCTCGGTCCAACTCGAGCTTGGATACTCTGGAAAGACCCCGGTCAAGCTTGGCGTATTTATATTTGGCTCAGGTTTGAGATTGTGTCAGAAAATCTAACAAATAGCGTGAGATGGCCTACTTTTGGGTGGAGAGAGGAGCTAGTGTAACAAGAGCTCCATATTCGAAGAGGGTCGTTTGCTGCAATTGTGAGCTCGGTCCCACTGCAGATCAGAGATGAATAATTTTGGAAGGCTGAGAGAGTATACGGGTTTTTCAATGATTGTGAAGTGTTTGATAACGATTTTGAAATTGCTTTTTGGTTACAAAAAGCAGAAAAAAGAATTAATTTGAAGCTTTTAGATAAAAGCGCAAGAGGACTTTTTAGGAAGCTCTTTTCACTAAAACAAAAGTTCTCTAAAGATGTAGAGGTCAGGAATGTATTTTTATTATATTTTTACAGGAAATATCAAATTTATTATTTATTGCATTATTTAAGTTAAAATATCAAAAATAAATAATTTATAAGTTAAGAAGATTTAATAATAATAATAATTTTTAATGTAAACCATATAATGTTCCTTGTTATCCACATCTCATTAGTAAAAAGTACTGATGACGCTTAATCATCTATCGTGGACGTCTGGAACGGAATGCTTCTCCAAGCGCTTCTTCACCAGGTTACCTGCAGAAAAGTCTCAGGACCGGAGGGGGTTCTCCGGTGGGACCCTCCGACGCTCAAGTTAGCAACTGAGGTCACAGTTGAAGAGGGGCTCGAGTGAGCTCTTTTTAGTGTAGAAAGAGGGATCTCAGAGGAGGAATTTCTTTCTGAGAGTTGAGATGGCGATTTTTAGGGGTTATCGCGCATGCCTATTTGGTGAGTGGATTTACCTTTTTATAGGGGTTGACCCTGGCATGATCACGTGGGATTGTATGAGGAGGGGATGTCTGCGGAGTTCAGTTGCGTGAATCTGCGCTGGTTGGTGGGTCCTGTCCCATCGGAAAGGGAGAAAGCGACGGTTGGTGGGCTAAGTCCCATCAGCCGGCGGGGCTGTTGGGTTGTCGGATCTGGCGCTGTCGGGCGGCGCGCGTCAGAGAGGCGGTTTCTTGAACCGCTGGGGCTGATCTGATGGGAACTGGAAAATCTCGTCTTATCAGGGCCGAGCCGGGTTGACCCGAGCCAATCCCGCTGGCAAGACAGTGCCAGGGTGGGGCCGAATCGACGGACTCGGAGGCGTCGGGGCCGAGTCGGGCCGGCCGGGGATGGCCTTGGCCGACTCGGCGGAACTGGAGACGCCGGGGCCGAGTCGGGCCGGCCGGGGATGGCCTTGGCCGACTCAGCGGAACTGGAGACGTCGAGGCCGCCCAGTTTGGAGACGTAGGGGGCCGGCTGGGAAGTGCCGAGGCCGGCTGGGAGGTGCCGGGGTCGCCTAGCTTGGAGACGTAGGGGGCCGGCTAGGAAGATGCCGGGGCCGGCTGGGAAGTGCCGGGGCCGCCTAGCTTGGAGACGTAGGGGGCTGGCTAGGAAGATGCCGGGGCCGGCTGGGAAGTGCCGGGGCCGCCTAGCTTGGAGACATAGGGGGCCGGCTAGGAAGATGCCGGTGCCGGCTGGGAAGTGCCGGGGCCGCCTAGCTTGGAGACGTAGGGGGCAGGCTAGGAAGGTGCCGGGGCTGCCTGGCTTGGAGGTGCCGGCCTTGGAGGTATCGGCCTTGGAGGTGCCGGCCTTGGAGGTGTCGACCTTTGGGGCCGTCGGTCTTGGAGCCGTCGGTCTTGGAGGCGTTGGCCATTGGGCCGTCGGTCTTGGAGGTGTCGGCCTTTGGGGCCGTCGGTCTTGGAGCCGTCGGTCTTGGAGCCGTCGGCCTTTGGGGCCGTCGGTCTTGGAGGTGTCGGCCTCGGAGCCGAGGTGGCCGAGCGAGGCGAGGCCGATTGCCGAGGGTGAGGTGGGCCATCGCGGAGGTTGAGGTCGAAGTGGGCCGCGGTTGACGCCAAGATCGAGGTGGGACGCGGCCAATGTTGAGACCGACGCTATTGCCAAGGTGGGGCCGTCCAAAAATTATTTTATATTTCATGGGGTCAACTGGCCCCATCAAATGCCCCCCACACTCCTTGAGCTTGCGCACCCCGCATCAGCTAAGCGAAAGGAGTGTAGAACTTTTACCTTGGCATCTGCTCTTTCATGTTAACTTCAACCATTATTCCTTTTAGGTGGGGAAACCCCTATCCTCTTGTGCTGCCTTGTATGGACGTTTTCATGCCTTCTTTGGCTAGCTGAGGGCAGCTAATAATCCTCTCCAACGCGGAGTCTGGAAGTCTTTTGAACCCCGGAGGGTGACCTGAGAGCTGAGAGTCGTCAGGTTCCTTTTGAACCGCCTCGGGGGTGTGGGAACCGCTGCGAGGGGCGACTCGCCGGGTACGGAGCCTTTAGGGTCTTAACCTACTCGGGGGCACCGCCGTGCCGGGGCTGAGTGGTGTCCCGTGGGCCGCGATGCCAGTGAGCTTCTTTTGAACCATCTTGGGGGTTTGTGTGCTGCCCAAGTGGCGACTCAGCCAGGTACGGAGCCTTTAGGGACTTAACCTACTCGGGGGCATCGCCGTGCCGGGGCCGAGCGGTGTCCCGTGGGCCACGATGCCAGTGGGCTCCTTTTGAACCATCTTGGGGGTTTGTGTGCCGCCCAAGTGGCGACTCAGTCGGGTACGGATACTTTAGGGACTTAACCTACTCGGTGGCACCGCCTGTCGGGGCCGAGCGGTGTCTTATGGGCTGCGATGCCAGTGAGCTCCTTTTGAACCATCTTGGGGGTTTGTGTGCCGCCTAAGTGGCGACTCAGCCGGGTATGAAGCCTTTAGGGTCTTAACCTACTCGGGGGCACCGTCATGCCGGGGCCTAGTGGTGTCCCGTGGGCTGCGATGCCAGTGAGCTCCTTTTGAACCATCTTGGGGATTTATGTGCCGCCCAAGTGATGACTCAGTCGGGTACGGAGCCTTTAGGGACTTAACCTACTCGGGGGCACCGCCGTGCTGGGGCCGAGCGGTGTCCCGTGGACCGCAATGCCGGTGAGCTCCTTTTGAACCATCTTGGGGGTTTGTGTGCCGCCCAAGTGGCGACTCAGCCGGGTACAGAGCCTTTAGGGTCTTAACCTACTCGGGGGCACCGCCGTGCCGAGGCCGAGTGGTGTCCATGGGCCGCGATGCCGGTGAGCTCCTTTTGAACCATCTTGGGGGTTTGTGTGCCGCCCAAGTGGCGACTCAGCCGGGTATAGAGCCTTTAGGGTCTTAACCTACTCGGGGGCACTGCCATGCCGGGGCCGAGTGGTGTCCCGTGGGCCGCGATGCCAGTGAGCTCCTTTTGAACCATCTTGGGGGTTTGTGTGCCGCTCAAGTGGCGACTCAGCCGGGTACGGAGCCTTTAGGGTCTTAACCTACTCGGGGGCACCGCCGTGCCGAGGCCGAGCGGTGTCCCATGGACCGCGATGCCGGTGAGCTCCTTTTGAACCATCTTGGGGGTTTGTGTGCCGCCCAAGTGGCAACTCAGCCGGGTACGGAGCCTTTAGGGTCTTAACCTACTCGGAGGCACCGCCGTGCCGGGGTCGAGCGGTGTCCCGTGGGCCGCGATGTCGGTGAGCTCCTTTTGAGAGACTTGGTCCTTGGACGTAAGGGAAAACATGTCGTCACACCCGAGAGGGCTTCCTTTATTGCTCAAGCTCTAGGGGAATACATCATTGATAATATTGGCGGAGGTTATCCGCATTCCAGGTACGTGGAATGGGCTTCCCGTCAAGCTCTTCTAGTTTATATGCCCCCCGGTGGAATGCCTCGGCGACGCGTTAGGGACCTTCCCAGTTGGGGGATAGCTTGCCCCCCTCGGTAGGTTTGGATACCTCGGCCTTTCGTAGCACCAAGTCTCCACGGTGAAAAACCTTGGGACGAACTTGGTCGTTGTAGTACTTGGCCGCTCGCTGGCGAAAGGTCGCCATGCACAGTCTTGCTCTGTCATGCGCCTCGTTGATGAAGTCTAGATTGGCCCGAATCAGCGCGGGGTTGTCTTCCTCACTGAAGGACTCCACACGTGGACTGGGCAATCCGATCTCGACGGGGATGACGGCCTCGTATCCGAAGGAGAGGCTGAAAGGAGTTTCACCCGTCGGGGCTCTGGGAGTTGTGTGGTAAGCCCATATCACACTGGGGAGCTCTTCTACCCAGCGTCCCTTGGAACCGTCTAGTCGAGTCTTGAGCCCTCTGAGGATGGTGCGGTTCATGACCTCAGCCTCCCCGTTGGTCTGGGGGTGGCCGACAGAGGTGAATCGGTGGCGAATGCCTAGCTCCTCACAGAAGGCTTTGAATACCTCGTTGTTGAATTGGCGACCGTTGTCCGTGACGAGGGTGTGAGGCAAGCCAAAACGGTATATGATCGACTTCCAGAAGAAAGCTTTAACTTTGCTCTCAGTGATTTTGGCCAACGCCTCAACCTCGACCCACTTGGTAAAATAGTCGATGGCAACTAACAAGAATTTCCGCTGCCCTGAAGCTGGGGGGAATGGTCCAAGGATGTCCATTCCCCATTGGGCAAAGGGCCACGGAGCCGAGAGTGGGCTCAGCGGGGTAGACGGCAGATGTTGGATGTGCGCGTGGCGATGGCAGCCGTCACACTTTTGAACTAGCTTGGCCGCGTCCTCCTTCATAGTGAGCCAGAAGTACCCCTGACGGAGAGCCTTCTGGGCTAAAGATCTGCCCCCCAGATGGTTCCCACAAATGCCTTCGTGGATTTTTCTAAGGATGTAGTCGGCATCGGTGGGGCCTACGCACTTAAGCAACGGGTAGGAGAATGACCTTCTATATAGGCGCCCGTCGAGGAGGATGAACTTGGAGGCCCTCCGTTTGAGCAATCTGGCTTCGTTGCGGTCATCAGGGAGGGTGCCGTCGGTGAGGTAGCAGACATAGGCATCCATCCACGTAGGTTCCTGGGTGAGCGGGAGAACTTCCTCCCCGACCTCTATGCTGGGCCTTTCTAGATATTCAATGTAGGCGTCCCTTGCCAAGCCATCGGCGGAAGTTGCCAGTCGAGAAAGGATGTCGGCCTTGGTATTTTCACTTCGGGGGATGTAACTGATACTGAAGTAAGGCAATGATGAGGTCAAGAGTTGAACCTTTTTTAGGTATTGCGCCATAACAGGGTTGCGCGCCTCGTACTCTCCGTTGATTTGCCCGAAGATGAGTTGCGAGTCCATGTAAGCTCTGAGGCGCTTTGCTCCAATCTCTTGGGCTAGCCTTAATCCGGCCAGCAGGGCTTCATACTCCGCTTGGTTGTTGGTGGTTTCAAAAATAAATCTCAGGGTGCACTCTGTTCTTTCTCCTTCTGGCCCGGTGAGAATGAGGCCGACGCCGCTCCCTTGAGAATTTGATGCGCCATCCACATAGAGGATCCAGGTCTCTCCATCACTGCTCGGCTCGGGCCTGGGCTGCTCCCCGGGAACCTCTTTGAGATCTTCTTCCACCCAAGTGCACTCGACCAGGAAATCGGCCAGGACTTGGGACTTCAAGGCCGGTCGTGCTTGGAAAGAGATGTTAAATTCTCCTAGCTTGATGGCCCATTTGGCGAGTCGACCCGAAGTGTCCGGACGGGCTAGGATGGCCCGGAGAGGTTGGTCCGTGAGCACCACGATGGGATGGGCTTGGAAATATGGGCGAAGACGCTGGGCAGAGACTATCAAGGCGAAAATGACTTTCTCTGTTTTGGAATACCTGGCCTCGGCGTCATGTAGGACCTTGCTTACATAGTAGACAGGCCTTTGAGTTCCGTCAGCGTCAAGGCGCACCAGGACTGAGCTGACGGCTTTGAGGAGGCAACTAAGTAAAGGAAGAGACTCTCCCCGTCTCTCGGCTTGGAGAGGAGCGGCGGGGAGGACAGGAATGCCTTTAAGCCGTCGAAAGCTTTCTGGCAATCGTCCGTCCACGCAAAACTATTCACCTTCCCAGGGCCTTGAAGAAAGGCAAGCATCTCTCCACCGATTTGGAGAGGAAACGACTCAGAGCCACTATCCTCCCCATTAGCCGTTGCACTTCCTTCTTGTTGGACGGCGGCCTCATGTCGAGTATGACACTGATCTTCTCTGGGTTCGCCTCGATTCCGCGCTGGGTCACCATAAAGCCCAGAAATTTGCCTGCCGTGACCCCAAAAGCGCACTTCTTGGGGTTCAACTTGACTTGGAAGCAACGGAGATTGTTAAAAGTTTCTTCTAGGTCGGAGATGTGGTCGGTGGCACGGGTGCTCTTTGTCAGCATGTCGTCTACATAGACTTCCATGTTCCAGCCGAGCTGGTCCTGGAACACCTTGTTCATCAACCTTTGATAGGTCGCTCCTGCATTCTTGAGGCCGAAAGGCATCACCTTATAGCAGTAAATGCCTTTCTCTGTCACGAAGGAGGTGTGCTCCTCGTCGCCGGGGTCCATCCTTATCTGATTATATCCGGAGAAGGCGTCCATGAAGCTGAGAAGCTCATGACCAGAGGTGGAATCGACCAGCTGATCAATTCTTGGCAGGGGAAAGCTGTCTTTTGGGCACGCCTTGTTGAGGTCGGTGAAATCTATATAGATCCTCCAGCTCCCATTTGCCTTGCGCACCATGACCACGTTGGCCAGCTAGCTTGGATAGTGCGCCTCCCGGATGTGGCCGGCGCTGACCAGCTTGTTGACTTCTTCATCAATTGCCTTTTGTCGGTCGGGGGCAAAGCTCCTCTTCTTTTGACGGATTGGACGGTGCCACGGGTCGATGTTGAGCTTGTGGGTGATGACCTCCGGAGGAATGCCGGGCATGTCAGATGCTGACCAGGCGAAGACGTCTGAATTAGCCCGTAGGAAAACTAAGAGGCGCTCCCGGCCTTCCGGGGGGAGGAGTCCGCCCACACGGACGGTCCTTGCTAGGTCATCTTCGAGAGGGAAAGTCAGGAGGTGCTCGGCGGGCTCTCCTCCTTTGTCGAAATCTCTAGGATCGGATGCTTCCAGGGCCGGGTCGGCCTCCAAAGGGCTTGACGTCGTATGATAGCAAGGTAAGACTGGGCTTATCTCCAATTCCTGCGCCAATGGGGAACTGTACTAGTAGACGCCGGGTGGAGATAACCGCGTCCAAAAGATTCAGGCCGGGATGCCCAAGAATGGCGTTGTATGCCTAGGGGACCCTCACGACCATGAATTTCATGATCACGGTGCTTTGGCATGATGGGGTTCCGGCTATCACAGGCAAGGATATTTCGCCCTCAACCCTCACAGAATCCCCAGTGAATCCGACCAGTAGGGTTGCCACGAGCTGAAGGGAGTCAAAAGATAATCCCATCCGAACAAAAGCGTCGTAAGTAAGGATGTTAGCTGAGCTGCCACTATCAACTAATATCCTTTTTACAGGGTGTTTGGCGATCGTCATAGGGACGACTATGCCTTCATTGTTTACATTTTCCATGACAGCAGTCTCCCCCGGGGCATTACATTATTTGGCGCCTCCTCCCCCCTCGGCCGCTTGGATGCAGAGGCTGATCCCCAAGACACCATCCCGACAGTCCGCTCCGTGGGAGTGTTGTCGACGGTGGCTTGAGCTGGTGGAGGCCCCATGATGGCCGACAGCGGCTGTTGCATCTTCTGGACATACTTGCCGAGGTAGCCCCGCTGGATGAGCTCCTCGATGGCCCGCTTCAAGTTGTAGCAGCTATCGGTGTCGTGGCTGTAGTCCCGGTGGAATCGACAATAGCGGCTTTTATCGCGGGGTGCACCTTTCTTCAAGGGGGGAGGACGTTGGAGGTAAGGCTCGCCCTCGATCTCCATCAGGATATGGGATCGAGGGCAAGGAGAGGAGTGAGCTTACTCTCGTCGGGGACAAGGCTTCGGCGCCTGTTGTCGGACCAGCGAGGTGGGTCGGATCGGCGATGTCGGGGAGGTTCGCTCAGCTCAGGGCGAGCGGATTTGTGGCTGGAGCTCTTCGAAGACTCCCGGTGGGTGAGGTCGGCTTCATCCATCCGGATGTACTTCTGGGCCTGGAGGAGGAGGTCAGAGTAAGAGCCCGGAGGCTTCTTATCCAGGGAGAAGGTGAAGCGGGATGGAAGGAGTCCCCGCTTCAGCGCTAGGGTGGCCACCGCATCGTCGAGATGGTAGACCTCAAGGGTGGCGGTCTTGAATCGGGACACGAAGTCCCGTAGGGACTCTCCTTCCTTCTGGCGAATGGAGAAAAGGCTGTCTGCCACCCTTGGGATCTGGTGGTAGGCATCAAAGTGGGCCAAAAATGCCCTCTCCAGCTCCCGGAAGGAGTCTATGCTGTGGGGGGACATGCGCAAATGCCATGCACGAGCGGCCTTCTGCCGAGAAGCGGGGAAGGCTTTTCAGAGAAGGGTGTCTAAAGCGCCCTAGATTTGCATCATTGCTTTGTAACTCTCGAGATGATCGAGAGGATCCGTCGTACCATCGTACAGGTCTATCTGAGGAAAGTGGAACCTGGAGGGGACTAGTTCCTCCAATATCCGGCGGGTGTAAGGAGGACGAGTGTCGAACTCTTCCTCCGGCTGATGGTTGATCTTCTTGGTGAGCTCGTCGAGGCGCCTGTTGTACTCCTCCAGGCATTCCTCCGCCTGGCGGCTGATCGTCGGGGCCCTCCGAGATGGCTCGGAGGAAGAAGAAGAAGAAGAAGCAGAAGGAGATGGAGACAGAAGTCGGGACTTCCGCCTGGGTTCCTCGTGATGATGTGGCTTGGAAGGAAATTTGTTGGGGCTGTGGTCAGGGGACCGTGGCCGCTTGGAGGACTCGCGTCGAGGCTTCCTAGGGGAAACCTGACGTCGGCCGGTCTCTCGCCGACCGGCCTCCCGCCGAGGAGAACCTGTCCTCGCCGACTGTTGACTGGCGGGGGGAGCAGTCTGATGCTGGGTGGCCACGGACTGTTGTTGCTGGAGCCCGTGGACCATGGCGGCGAGGTTCTGGACTTGCTGGGAAAGAGTCGCCAGCCGCTCCGCTGTTTGATCAACGGCCTCCAGCGGTGGGCAGGCAACTGGAGGGTTGGTAGCATAGGGGTTGGCCTCCTGCTGCCTAGTTGGTGGGAGGAGCCCCGCTGGACAGCTGACGGAGGCATCCTGAGCTCGCATCACCACCATGGCCTCTCGAAGAGAAGAGGGGGAGAGATGTAGCGCAGGGAGAACGTTCGCTACTTTTTCTTGCCCCCCCTTTCCTGATGCGCCAATCTGATGACGCTCAATCACCTATCCTGGACGTCGGGAACGGAATGCTTCTCCAGGCGCTTCTTCACCAGGTTACCTGCATAAAAGTCCCAGGAGGTGTCGATCTTGGAGCCATCGGTCTTGGAGGTGTTGGCCTTTGGGGCCATCGGTCTTGGCATTAATAATAGCCATGAGCACTGAGCAAATGTACCTGCTCATATTTCAAGCCACATGGATGGATGAGATGAGCAGAACATGGGACGCTCATGAACAGCTTTTACAACTCTATTGATGTCTTCAAAATTGAGCCAGTAAGCTGGCAATCTTTCAGTGTGGTTCCTTGTTTAGATGCTTTTTTTTTTTTTCTTTCTTTTTCTTCTTCCTCCCCCCCCCCCCCCCCTTCCTTTCTTTTGTGACGTCATTCGTCTGGAAATGATGTTAGGTAAACGTGAAATGCTAGAAATAAAGGCTCCTTTTTTTTTTTTTTTTGGAGAAAAATGGGCGATCACACCAGTCTAGCGTGAGTCAGCCCAGATATATCAGAAAATAAAAGCTGTTTAAGTACAATGGGGCAGGAGTTCCCCTGTTTCCATATCCAAAAACCAGAAAAAAGGGCCGCAACACCCGCAATCCAATCAGCTACCATGTTGGCCTCGCGATAGACATGCCGAATCTGATAGAAGGTGACCCCCCTCAAAAGAGACGAGATATCCAGAAGAAGAGGATTAGTCGGAGGGAGATCACTACCTTCCTGTCGAAGCCAACGAATGACCGTAAGAGAGTCCCCCTCAATAAAGAGACTCTGAGCATGAAGGGACCGAACCGCAAAAGAAATCCCGGCCCACGCCGCATACAGCTCGGCCATAGGAACAGAGGAATCAAGGAGACCAAAACCTCCAGCCGCCAACATACCACCATCAGCACCTCTAATAATAAAAGCAGAACCAGCGAGTCTTCCCCGAACACTCCCATCAAAGTTGATTTTGATATACCTTGGAGGGGGGGGCTCCCAAGAAATAAAAACCGTCTGCCGGTTCGCTACCGAAGTAGCAGGGGAACCCCAGTGACCAGATATATCAAAATCATGAGCAGCACGAGAGAAGGCAGAGTAGAAGGATATAGCTATCCGAGCAGTCCGCTGAGGGGGAACGAAGTCATCAGTGAAGACCATCTGATTGCGAGATAACCAAATCTGGTAAGCTGTAGCAGCCCAGACTGTACCCCGCTGCTGGTTATTCCTTCTGATATCACTGAGGAAAGAGGACCGCGGCGAACTGGAAACATCCTCACAGATCTGATAACCCACAATCCTCCAAATATGTCTAGCTCTAACACACTGAAAGATGGCATGATCAATAGTTTCATCCGCCTGACCACACAATGGGCATATAGGCTGAATATCCACACCTCTACCAGAAAGCAAGAAACAGGTAGGGAGACAATTCCACTCAAGCTTCCAGAGAAAGAGCTGCAGCCGAGGGTGGATTGGGAGCTTCCAGATCCAAGCGGTTCCTCGCGATCCAAGAGACTGAGGCCTAAAGATAGGCAAAAGATCCCTGGACGGAGCCCTCGCAAAACAAGATCTCCTCCATAATCTGGTATCCTCAATCCTACTATCAACTAGAGGGATAGATAAAATCCGGCGGGCAAGTTCCACACCAAAAAACCGCATCACCGTAGTAATGCACCAAGAGCAAAGGTCCTGGGAAATCAGATCAGAGACTCTCATATGACTGGTGACCTCTGAACTGATGAAAGTTGGCCACTTCTCAAAAGGAAGATCAGAAAGCCATAAGTCATGAACAACATTC
The DNA here is from genome assembly GCA_900491605.1 of Calamus simplicifolius. Taxonomy (NCBI): domain Eukaryota; kingdom Viridiplantae; phylum Streptophyta; class Magnoliopsida; order Arecales; family Arecaceae; genus Calamus; species Calamus simplicifolius. Next base: position 14,223 of record UESW01003580.1, read on the forward strand.
ACCCCAGTTCCATTACCAATCATCCATGAGATATTATTCCTGATAGCTGGCAGACGCCCACTGACCTCCTTCCAAAAGAAAGAGTAGGTCCTTGGAAAAGAAGAAGGCATATCCTGAGGCCACTCACCATATCTCGCTCTCATCACAGAACTCCAAAAACAATGCGGGTCGAGGAGAAAACGGGAGGCATGTCTAGCCAACAAAACCTCCTTCCTGACCACTAAAGACTGAATGCCCAGGCCTCCCTCAGAGATAGGCTTACAGATAGTGTCCCAGGCCAATAGATGCATACCTCGACTATCTTGCCTCGAATCCCAAAGAAAGTCTCTGATACACCTCTCAATCCTTCTTAAGCATGAAATCGGGATAACAACATTTGCTAAAAGATGGAGGGGGAGAGACGTAAGGACCGATCGAATGAGTGTAATCCGAGCCATCATCGATAACCCAGTAGCCTGCCACCCATCAATACGGTCCCGAACCCGACGCTCAATCACACTGAAATCCGAGCAACGAGGCCGCCTACCAGTGATAGGAACTCCCAGATACATAAGGCGATCAGCCTGGGTATAAATGCCAAAAGTCTGAAGAATAGCCTCTTTCTTTGATCTGGAGATCTTGGGGCTAAGACAAACCATAGATTTTTGAAGATTAACCTTCTGCCTAGATGCTCTGCAATACTCCTGGAGAATAGTAGCATAAGAACTGGCATTCCGGGCAGTAGCCTTCCCCAGAAAGATGCAATCATCGGCGAAAAGGAGATGGGAGACCGCAGGCCCATCCAGTCCCGCAAAAAAGGGGGTAATACGATTATCGAGCTGCGCCTGGCGGAGCGCACGCGATAAATCATCAACTGCCATAATGAACAATAATGGAGAGAGCGGACATCCTTGCCGTAACCCCACAGTGGAATAGAAAAAGTCCGTCGGACAGCCATTTATAATAAGAGAGAAAGTAGGTCTATAAATGCAAGCCATAATCCAGTCTATGAACTGCCCATCGAACCCAAACTCCACAAGGGTCCTATTCAGAAAATCCCAACTTAGTCTATCATAAGCTCGCTCCATATCGAGCTTAACAGCCATAAGACTGTGCGGACCAGTCGCTCGGTGAAGATCAGACATAAACTCCTGAGCAATAAGAACATTATCCGAAATACTTCGACCTCGAATAAATGCACCCTGCTCCACAGAGATAATACGAGGAATAACAGTCCGCATCCGATTTGCCAAAAGACAGGAACAGACTTTATATAAGGTGGAACATAGACTAATGGGCCTATAGTGAAGAGGCAAGGAGGCATCGGGACGCTTTGGCACTAAGGTAACAAAGGTCCTCTTCCACTCATCTGGAATAACTCTAGAATGGAAAACATTTAGAATGGCTTGCTGAACATCCTGACCAACAATACTCCAGTATGTCCGAAAGAACAGGGGCGGAAAACCATCTGGCCCAGGAGCCTTTTCCTGCCCCAGATCCCAAAGAGCCCTACGGATCTCATCCCCAGTGATCGGTCTAGTAAGAAGGATATTCTCCGAATCAGAGACCTTCTCAGAAAGCATGACCGGGTGAACAGGAGACCCCTCTCCAGTATGATCAGTCCATCGGGACTGAAAGAAGTGAAAAAAATGATCTCTAATAGCAGCATAATCCTCCAGAGATTGGCCTTCATCATCCACAATCCGCCGAATCCTATTGGCAGCTCGTCTCCTCAGCGTACTCTGGTGAAAAAATCTAGTGTTACTATCACCAGCCCGTAACCACTGAATCCGAGATCTCTGTCTCCAATGAATCTCCTGTTGCAGCAGAAGAGAGTGGTGACTAGTGAGCAAACCCCGGAGGGTCATAAGATCAGAACTAGAAAGACTACCATCTGAATCTTCCCTATTCTGGATGGAAGTAATCTCCTCCTCAATCAGCTCCACTTTCCTAACGAGGTCCCCAACCTCCATTTTGTTCCATCTGGATAGCCGGCGCTTCACTAACTCAAGCCTCCTGGAAAGTCTGTACTCAGCCCTTCCTCTAACAGGTAGGCACCAAACCTCGGAGATAATATTCCGGGCCGAGGCGTAAGAAGTCCAAATCTGCTCAAAATGAAACTGCTTCCGATGATGAATCCCCGACTCTGTAGAAATTAAAATGGGACAGTGATCAGAAGCAATCCGAGACAGATGACTAACAGTGGAAGAAGGGAACATGTGAAGCCAATGCGCCGTGGCCATCACTCTATCCAATCTCTCCCACACACGAGCTGTACCCTGGCGATTATTACACCAAGTGAACTGAGAACCTGAAAATCCCAGATCAAAAAGCCCAGCAGAGGAGATGAAAGATCTAAACTCAGCAGACTCGACAGAATCAACAAAAGGCCTGCCTCCTCTCTTTTCACTTGCCTGGAGGATACAGTTAAAGTCACCGGCAATAAGAGTCGGAAAACCCTTACCAATATAAGAGAGGCTCTCAGACCAGAGATCACGTCTTTCACGGAAATCAGTGCTAGCATAAGCCCCCAGAAGCACCCATGGAGCAGAAGACCCTTCAGAGATGACAAGAGCGACCTGCTGCTTACAACCATGAAAGGCATCAATTCGAATGGAGGAGTGACGCCAAAGAGCCACAATGCCACCAGATAGACCCACTGACTCCACAGCATATGATGACCACATTCTGGCTATCTGTCTCCGGAACCGCATTAAGCTGTCACCCGACAATCGGGTTTCCACCAGAATACAGATATCAAAACTATGAAGCTGCATCAGTCTCCCAAAAGATGCGCGAAAAGAAGGTTTCTGCGCTCCTCTGACATTCCATATCAGAATCTTCATGATGAAGTTTGAGAGGGGGTGACCCCCGACCCATCCTCACCCATCACAGTGTCTGGAATACAAACATCTGACACTGTTCTTTTCTCCTGGAGAGAAAACTCCATCCCAGCTACAGACTCCTCCACCACTGTCGATGAAGGACTAATCTGCATCCCCTGACCCTGAACTGTAATGACTTCCTTTAGAGAAGAGACCATTCCTTCATGATTACATCTTTCAGACTGATCCACCTTCTCAGTTGCTGTAAAGCTCTGTGGAGTCTCTCCACCCTTACTAACCATAGCAATAGACTCCAGCTCTGAAACAGAGGAGGCTGGACAAGAAAAAGATACTTGTGCTTTATTTGACCCAACAACGACCTTTTTGCCTTTTTTTTGCTCTTTAGTAACTTTTTTTCCCTTTGTTGTAATATTACTATGATTTTCATATTGCAAGGGCCTAGCCCTCTTGGATGGACCCGGGCGGGCATCCTTAGGAACAGGGTGCCGCCCAGCCCATCTATCCGAACCCAACACAGCAAAAGGGTTCTCCTGAATCAAACCAGAAGACCTAAGATTCAGACAATCAGGAGAAAAGCCCCTCTGTGCTACAGTGTCGAGACTGTGAATAAAATTCACAGTCGAGCGTGCCGTATCGGCACGCTGAACCTCCTTGCCACCCCCTTCCTTCAGCTCACCAGAACCAATCGACGAAGAGGACGGAGGGGAGACCCGGGACACAGCAGCAGCAGGGTGCAGCGACGATCTCCGGCGAGCAACCTTAGAAGGCGCGACCCATCCGTCCACCGATACAGGGACCCTGGCTTCCGACTGAACCCCCTGGCCCTTCCTCCGAAGATCCTCACCGGGAGAAGGAGACGAACGGCGTTGCCTCACAGCTGACATCCACGGACCAAAGAGCAGACTCCCCGCCGTAGCTTCCTTCTCGCCAGAGCTGCACATTCCCCATTCAGATGGAGAGATCCGCACCTGGGACACAACCCCTCAAGGTGCTCATACTGGAAAGGTTCCCAGAAAGGAGATCGAGAGCCTCTTACTCGAACTCCAGGACGAAGAGCCCGGCTCAAATCGACTCGAACACAGGCCCTGGCAAAAGCTCCCCTGTTCCTCTGTTTCGTTTGAGAATCCAAACTAACAAGAGTACCAGCCGGAGCCAAGATGGACGACAAGATCTCCTCAGACCAAAACTCCAGTGGAAGACTCGGAAGACGAATCCACAGAAGAGCCTTAGCCACAGCTTCCGACGAGGGGAAGAATTCAGGTGACCACGGCTCCGTGGCTAAGGGCTGACCATTAACGACCCAAGGCCTCTCCAAAGCCATTTTCTTTCCATTTGCATCAGAGAATTTGAATATAGAACACCTGAATGCCAAGCTAACAGCCTCAATATCCCCCGGAATGCCTGCACGCCGGAACTCACGGATCACCGCTTCCGGGGGGATCCAACGCTGAAAACTCCGAGCAACGATAGCAGAATGATTCCATTCAGCAGTCCCCGCCTCCAACGCCTCGTTGGGAACTTGGACAACTTCAGGAAAAAGCTTCTCCAGCTCCGCCACCTCCGCCGGAGAGGGAGACGAAGATACCCACACGAAAGCCGGCGGCTGAGCCCTACTCCACGCCTTCCGACCTTCCGTTCCAGCATCCGGCTTCGGAGGAACCGAGGAACCAGAGCCAACCATCTTCCCACCGGATCAGATGACCGGGAGAAACGCCGTTCACCGAGATCGTTGCAAGGGAACCGACAGCACTAATCTCAAAGCCGAAACCCTAGACCTCAGTCTATAACAAAGATATATAAAGGCTCCTTTAAGCAAGGAGGAATCTTTGGACAGGCACAAAGACGCATAATAAAGCATACGGAAGTCAGAACATTTACAGGGCAGACTGCACTCTAGGGAGCAATATTTAAAGGTTACTGGGCCTAGTGCGTTTTTTCCTTTTTCTTTTCCCCTTAGGAAAAGTCTAAATAAGGATCAGATTATAGTGGTGTATAGCAACATTCTTGAGCTTTTATTGCTTATCAGTAGTTAAGACTCGCGTCATTCTCAATAACATCTTCAATCAACGATAATTTGATGGATGTAGTATAAGCAAACCTTGCAGATTTCATCTTGCCTGCAGCAATAGAAGCAACAAAACATAGTGAATAATATTTTTTTTGGTGGGAAACTTTATAAAGAAAATATTAAGAATAATCAATATAACTCGAATGTGATAAAAAAAAATGTTGAAACATTGGGCTATTTGAAGAGTAGCATACAAAATCAATAAATTTGCAATACGCTCTTTTGGTCCACATCAATTGGTTAGCCAGCAATGGCTTATTAGTCTAGCCTTGGCTTTAATAGATGTCGTTAACAATTCCTCTTCCACCTCTAAGTACTGTTGTTCCTTCATTAGGTTCTTGTTGTATTCTATAAGCATAAAAATATTTCATTTTAATATTCTTATGCCTGGATGTCTTTTTATTGCTTGAAAATATGTCTAAATATATGTGTCACGTGTTTTACTTCAGAAGGAAATAAACCCTTGTTTTGCAATGGTATGTGTAAAAGGAATGTATTTGAAATTATCCTTTGAAAGTTATTTTCATTTTGAAATATAATAATATCCCATGGTTCTATATGGTATAAAGTATCACCAACCATGAAAATTGTAATTTGATTTGTGAATGCACTAGTTTCATTAACCATGCATGATTAGATTGGTAACCTGCATTAGGATGTGACCCGACTAACTTTATTTATTTATTTATTTCATTATGGATGAATAAATCATGGATGTGAAAGTTATTTAAAAATTTATTATTTAAATAAAAAATAATAGATA
>UESW01003580.1:20941-59987 GCA_900491605.1 Calamus simplicifolius
GCTTCTCCAAGGTGCGTCGTAGCGGCCCCAACCTCTTCAGGTCGGCTCCGGCGGCCCCGGTTTCTTTAGAGCGTGCCATGGCGGCCCCGACCTCCCCAGGTCGGTCCCCTCTGCTCCGGCTTCTCCAAGGTGCGCCGTAGTGGCCCCGACCTCTTCAGGTCGGCCTCGGCGGCCCCGGTTTCTCCAGAGTGCGCCATGGCGGCTCCGACCTTCCCAGGTCGGTCCCGTCCACCCCGGCTTCTCCAAGGCATGCCGTGGCGGCCCCGACCTCTCCAGGTCGATCCCGACGGCTCCAATTTCTCCAGAGTGCGCTGGCGGCCTCGACCTCTTCAGGTCGGTCCTGTCCGCCCCGGCTTCTCCAAGGTGCACCGTGGCGGCCCCGACCTCCCCAGACCGGCCTCGGCGGCCCCGACTTCTCCAAGGTGCGCCGTGGCGGCCCCGACCTCCCCATGTCGGCCCCGGTGGCCCCGGCTTCTCCAGAGCGCGCCGTGGCGGCCCCGACCTCTTCAGGTCAGCTCCGGCGGCCCCGGTTTCTCCAGAGCACGCCGTGGTGGCCTGACCTCCCCAGGTCGGCCCCGGGTCCCGGCTTCTCCAAGGCGTGCCGTCGCGGCCCCGACCTCTCCAGGTTGGCCCCGTCCACCCCGGCTTCTCCAAGGTGTGCCGTGATGGCCCCGACCTCCTCAGGTCAGCCCCAGCGCCCCGACCTCCTCAGGTCGGTCCTGGTAGCCCCGTCTTCTCCAAAGCAGGCCGTGGCAGCCCCAATCTCTTTAGATCGGCCATGCACCTACCAAAACCATCAACGTATGACCCGCTCAGACTAGCATCTCCTGACCATGCTGTTGATGGGACCAGACCCACCTGGGCCGGAGGCGCTGGGATACTATCAATGCGAAGATGATCTTCTCGATCCTTGAATACCTGGTCTCCACGTCGTGAAGCACCTTACTGGTATAATACACCGGCTTTTGTGTTCCGCTGGTGTCCATGCAAACCAGCACGGAACTGATAGCTTCGGGAGAAGCCGCGAGGTACAAAAGAAGTTCTTCTCCACCCTTAGGCTTGGACAGCAGTGGCAGGGTGGATAAAAATTCTTTCAGTACCTCGAAGGCCTTCTGGCATTCCCTCGTCCATTCGAATCCGTTGACTCTGCGGAGTGCCTTGAAGAAGGGCAAGCACCTCTCAACGGACCTGACAGAAAGCGGCTCAAGGTTGCCACCCTTTCCGTCAGGCGTTGCACTTCTTTCTTGTTGGCGGAAGGGCTCATGTCCAGGATGGCTCAGACTTTATCAGGGTTCACCTCGATTCCTCGTTGGGTCACCATGAAACCCAAGAATTTGCCGGCTGTCACCCCAAAGGCACATTTGCATGGGTTTAGCCTCATATGGTATCGGCGGAGGTTACCGAAGGTCTCCGTTAGGTCAGCAATATGGCTGGTGGCGCGAACACTTTTTGTCAACATGTCGTCCACGTATACCTCCATGTTGCGTCCGATCTGATCCTCAAAGACTTTGTTCATTAGCCTTTGATAAGTGGCCCCCGTGTTCTTCAGTCCGAACGGCATCACCTTGTAGCAGTATAACCCCTTCTCGGTTATAAAAGAGGTAGCTTCCTTGTCTGCTGGGTTCATCCTGATTTGGTTGTACCCAGAAAAAGCATCATGAAGCTAAGGGTCTCATGGCCGGACGTAGCGTCCACCAGTTGGTCGATCCGAGGCAACGGAAAGCTATCCTTGGGCATGCTTTGTTGAGATCGGTGAAGTCTACGCACATCCTTCAGCTTCCGTTGGCCTTGCAGACCATCACGACGTTAGCCAACCAGTCGGGGTACAGAACTTCCCAGATATGGCCGCAGCTCTCAGCTTGCGAATCTCCTCATCGATGGCTTTCTGCCTATCAGGAGCGAAGCTCCTCTTCTTCTGTCGGATAGGCCAGCATTCTGGCTTGAGGTTGAGCTGATGAGTGATTATCTCCTTAGGGATGCGTGGCATATCTTATGACGACCATGCGAAGTTGTCAGAGTTGGCACACAGGAAAGCAAGAAGCCTATTGCGCGCCTCTTCGGAAGTAGTGCTCCAATCTGGATGGTCCTCGTTGGGTCCTCCCCAAGGGGAAGGCTAGAAGGTGCTCGACTGGCTCCCCCTCTTCTCCAAGTCTCGGGGGTCGAGTGGTTCAGGTGCTGCCGCCGACACCGTCTCCTACGGGCTGGGGGCTAAGTGGCAGCAGAGCGGTGGTGGGCTCTATTCTCCCTTCATTTCTCCGACCCCTTCGTTAGTGGGGAATCTCACCAGCAATCTTTTGGTGAGATAACAGCATCCAACAGATTCAAGCCGGGTCTCCCCAAAATTGCATTGTAAGCCAGTGGGACCCGAACCACTAGGAAGTTCATGAGAACTGTGTTTTGACGCGGTGAGGTCCCGCGGTAACGGGAAGGTGACCTCACCTCCACCCTGACGGAGTCTCCAGTGAAACCCATCAAGGGGGTGGTGACAGGTAGAAGAGAACTTGTATGCAAATTCATTCTAACAAAAGTGTCATAACTCAAGACATTCACTGAACTTCCACTATCAACCAGAATCTGCTTTACAGGGTGTTTAGCGATCGTCATGGATACGATAACGCTGTCATCATTCTTATTCACTACTCCTTCTAGATCCCTTTTGGAAAAAGGGATTACAGAGTCTTCTTCCTCCTCTCGCTATCTTTTTGCATTGTGCCTGCCCCCCAGGAGATCATGGCCACGGTCTTTTTCGGGGCATTGTCTATGCTAATCCGCGGCGCGGGAAGTGTCAATGGACCCTGGCAGTAGGGTTCCCCCTCCAGACGAACTTGCTTAGATGACCTTGCTGAACAAGTTCCTCGATAGCTTTCTTCAAGAGGCGACAGTCTTCAGTGTCATAGCCATAGTCTCTATGATATCAGCAATAGAGCTCCTTGCTGTGGGGGATCCCAAACTTCATGGGGGGCGGACGTCGAAAGTAGGGCTCCTCCTCAATCTCCAACAGGATGTGAGATATCGGAGCAAGGAGAGGAGTGAACTGCTCCTTGGGACAAACGTCTAAGGCCGGTTGTCTTAGCGATGGGGAGGCTCAGACTTCTTGGGTCGTCCTCCAGCAGGCTCCGTGGGCGTCGGTTTCTTGCTAGAACCTTTGTCAGCCTCCCTTCTGAAGAGTCTGCCTCGTCGGCACGAATGTATTTCTGTGCCCGGCTTAGTAGCTCGGCATAGGAGCCGGGAGGCTTCTTATCCAAAGAATATGCAAATCTAGAAGGACGAAGCCCTCGCTTCAGGGCTAAGGTGGCTACAAAATACTCCAAGTTATAAACTTCGAGCGCGGTCTCCTTGAACCGAGTGACGAAGTCTTTCAGGGTTTCGCCACTCCTTTGTTGGATGGCAAACAAGCTATCAACCACTCGAGGAATCTTTCGGCATGCATCAAAGTGGGCCAGGAAAGATCGCTCGAGCTGTCTAAAGGAATTGATGCTGCGTGGTGGTAAACGTGAGTACCATGCACGCGCCGCCTTCCGCAGTGTGGCCGAAAGGCCACACACAGGAGAGAGTCCATCGCTCCTTGGACTTGCATGAGAACTTTGTAGCTCTCCAAGTGATCTAGTGGATCTCGTGCCGTCGTACATGTCCAACTAGGGAAGACAGAACCGAGGTGGGACCGGCTCCTCCATGATGCGGCGAGAAAGTGGGGGACGGTGATCATAGTCCGTCCCGTGAGGGCTAGCGATCTGGCGACTAAGCTCTTCCAATCTGGTGATATTCATCAAGCCGCCGTTCGGCCCGACGGGCGGCCTTCCTGCCGGTGCCCTCCTTAGAGGAGTCCGAAGACGAGGAAGGGGAAGACTGCCGTGCAGGGAGTGCGCATGTCTTGGTTCCTTCTCACCGTGCCGTCGGTGGGAGCGATCAGAATGGTGGGAGAGAGATCGTCGCCGCTTTGAGGCTTCCCGATGGGGAGGTTCAGGGAGCGAGTGATGGGAGGCCTCAGGAGGAGTCCTGCCCTGATGAGGGTGACTGGCTCCGTGACCCTCCTTATAAGGTGGAGGGGGTTGAGGTGGCAAAGGCATGGCGGCAAGCAGTGTTCCTGTAGTCCTCGTACCACCATCATCAGATCTTGTACCTGACTAGTCAGGACGTCAAGCCGATCGGACTGACCAGCCTGTGGTGGTGCAAGAGGCGAGCATGGGTATTGGCCTCTGATTGTTCAGCCCGCGGGAGGCATTCCACGGCATGGCTGGTGGAAGCTTCCTGAGCTCGCGTCGTCACCATCCCCTTCCTCGCAGAAGTCGAAGGGTTGCAGATGCGTGAAGGTAAACGTCTGTTTGCCAGCCCCCCTACCTGGTGCGCCAATCTGTTGCTGCCAAGTCACTTGTGATGAGCACGGGTGTGCTGAGATCTTTGGGACCTCTGAGGAGGTGAAAAGGTCGCCTTCTTCCTCCAAGAACCTGCAAGAAGTCCGGGCCGGTGGTTCCGGCGGGGACCCTCCGACGCTCAAGTTAGTGAACTTGTAGAATAGGAATATGTTGTGTGAGTATATTTTAGAGAGAAGAAGAAGATCCCCTGCCCTAAGCTCGGGGTCCTCCTTTTATACCTGTCTGGGAGGTTTCTTTTACCTCGTTCCGCTGAAACTATCGAGTCTTTCTTGTTAGGATGAGCTCCGTGAACGGCAGGTGGGTGAGCTATTGCTGAATGGACGCCGTGTATGTCGGCAACTGTGGGGTGCATTAACAACCGCCGTGATCTTGGTAAAACAGATGAGCAAGATATGCGGCGGTTAGTGCCCCAGATCCCGGGGTCCGTTATTTGAGACCAGCTCCGTTATACTAGGAAAATGTGCAGTGTTGAGGCCGAAGCCATAGGCCGAGGCCGAAGCCAAGGGTTGAAGCTAGAGGCCGAGGCCGAAGCCAAGGACCGAAGCTAGAGGCCGAAGCCATGGTGAGGCCGAAGCCAGGGGCCAAAGCTAGAGGCCAGGACCGAAGCCAGGGGCCGAAGCTAGAGGCCGAGGCCATGGTGAGGCCAAAGCTAGAGGTCGAGACCGAAGCCAGGGGCCGAAGTAAGAGGCTCAGGCCGAAGCCAAGGGCCGAAGCTAGAGATCGAAGCCATGGTGAGGCCGAAGCTAGAGGCCGAGACCGAAGCCAGGGGCCGAAGCTAGAGGCCGAGGCCAAAGCCAAGGGCCGAAGCTAGAGACCGAAGCCATGGCGAGGCCGAAGCTAGAGGCCGAGACCGAAGCCAAGGGCCGAAGCTAGAGGCCGAGGCCATGGTGAGGCCGAAGCTAGAGGCTGAGACCGAGCCAGGGGACGAAGCTAGAGGTCGAGGCCGAAGCCAGGGGCCAAAGCGAGGATGCCGGTGCCAGGAATGAGCTATCAACTCATTCGGTTCCGGGAATCGCGCAAGGTGTTATGCTGCCGCCCAGAGGATGTGATCAGCCACATCAAGAACCATTTCCATTTCTTACATTGCATGTAAATGGCGTTGTTGCCTACTCATGTTGCCTGTAACTGGGTATTAGAACATGCCTCAAGGAAAGGACAATAGAATGCTATCATGTACGCAAATATCAACTTAAGTTCATGCTGTAAGATTGATGTTGTTAGGAGGATGCCAATCTATTTGCTTCCAACCTACAGTGGTGCAAAAGGGCAAAACCAATGGAAATGATGGAGATACAAGAACACATAATCTTAAAACTATCTAGCGCTTTGGTTTATAGTCGCCACTTGAAATTTGGGTTGCTAGGAGATCAAAGAAAGGATGAATATGGCTTGAGACAAGGAAGCAGGCTAGAATTGAGGAAAGGCAAAGATGTAAGCCCTCGAACCATCCTCCAAGAGGTGGTCTTTACGGATAGGTTTAGACTCCTAATCTACTTCACTTTATTGTTCTAAAAAATAGCTTAAAAATAAGCCCAAAAACTCTACTCTGTGTGAGAGAGAGAGAGAGAGAGAGAGAGAGAGAGCCTGGGCAATGCTGCTATTGCGTTGGATAATTTATAGCTTAAAGTAGTTTTCTCGCTTATTTTGTGGATTTAGTTTTTAAAAAATGGTTGAAAAAATTCAATGATTCATCTCTTAGGGCGACTTATCTAGCTCAGCAATTTTCTGAGAAAAAACATAATAAATTAACTTAGCATTCCAAGTGCTATCGCAAAGAATGGGAGCTAAAATGCTTATGTAACGCCTTAAGTTTATATTCTAGCCCAATTAACCTATTAATAGGTTGGATCTATATGACATTAAAACCTAAGTATAAGCTAATTAGTAGTAAGTGAATTTGAGTTATAATTTTTTAAACCATTCTTTTTTCATCCAACGTGAAATTATTTATGCAAGGCATTACAATCTCTGCCCCTTATTAGGTGATATCTTTGTCGTATATTATCAAAATCAATCCTAAAATAAATCAACGGAGTTGTAAAGGTGGCTTCATACCATGACATAACTCTCTACTATCGTTCTATAGGTAAACCTTTTGTCCTATTCATCAGCTTCCATATATCCGAGTCGGTTCTAATACCATTTGTAACTTATGAGTAGACTTTTCCTTCTATTTATCAACTTCTATATATCCGAATCAGCTTTGATACCATTTGTCACGTTTCAAGCTTATTTATTGATCTAATTACTTGTTAATAAAATGGATTCACATGAGCTTAAAACTTCAATATAAATTAATTGGTAGTAGATGAGTTTAAGTTATAAATTTTTAAATCATTTCTTTTTCATTCGACTTGAAAACCATTACCGAAGGGTATCACAGCCTATGGCTAAGAACAGACATGTCATTGGTGCCTTTCTCCTATTCATAGCAGTACCATCCACCTAAACATGGGAAAGAGAAGACGTGCGTGCTAATGGTTAATAGCTCAAGTGCTAAGGTCCTAGATTTTGAACTTAACTAATCATGGATCAGCCCGGCCCATTTAACTCCACCTACCATGCCCGGACATGGCCGCAAAGATTTCTCATCCCAAAAATACTTGAATTGCAGTGCAAGAATGATAAAACAAAACCTATCAAACTGCATCAACTACAGGATATAGACAGAGATATAAACCCCCTGCATTCTTTCAGTTTCCTCATACCTCAAACCCAATGATGAAACAGCTCATGATGAAGCTCCCTAACTCTCTCTTTCCCTTGCTATGTGTGCTTATCTTGTTTGGTAATTCCGATAGTTCTATTTTACTTTACTGATATTCTTCTAATTTTCTTTGCTAGTTTTCATGTACTCTGCTTATTTCAATGAAATGTTACTAGCAGTTCTTTTGGCAGCAAGTGTTCGCCCAGTTCTTGTTATATCTTCTAGCATTAAATCTATAACCTCAAATGCTGTTTAATATAAGACAGAGAAGATACTCGAGAGAAACAAAGGCACCAATGATCACTGGACTAGGTTCAAACCAAGTTGACAATGGCTCCAGAATCACATACTCCTCCAATATGCCACCCCTTTTAATGAATCTATATTTAATACAGAGCACTACAGTGAAACTAAACACATGACCGCCTCAACATAGGATGGCAGACTTTCAGCAAACCAGTTGGTATCTAGAAGCTAAATTTTGATGACTTCTAACTTCTACCTATCATCCTGACTCAACCCAAATGAGCTGAGGCCTGAGTTGGGGGTCATCTCTAGTTGAATTGAACTGCCTTTGGGTCAAGAATTCTCAGAAGTGATTGAGAGATATTATGTTAAAATTTTGCCTGGAATTCCTGCACACTAGCTTGCATGCTGACAGAGGTAAGACACCTATTAATATATATCTTCCCACTAATTTATTCACCATGACAAAACAATCACAATTGCTCACCCTATCAATGCTACTAGATGCATGAATCAATGGTCTGAAGAAAGCCAAATTGATATCAAAGTGATAAATGAGAATAAAATCGTTTACTTTTGATTAATTCAACGTTGATGATCAATGCATGCTTCTCATGATGGTTATGGTCAGATTTAGATCTCATTCATTGTTATTTGAAACTAATACCAAATAACCTTCTTTTTTTCTTTCTTTCAGGTGGCCTTGTGAATGGACTGATGGTGGCATTCTACATCGTTAACAAGTGCCCCTTCCCAATATGGCCGGCGGCTGCCCCTAACGCCGGCCATCCTGTGATTGCTGAGGGTGGCTTCTTCCTTCCATCCGGACAAACCAAGCGAGTCCAAGCACCACCCACATGGAATGGGCGATTCTGGGCCAGAACCGGCTGCGACTTCAACTCCACCTCTAAACCTGGATGCCAAACTGGCGACTGCCAAAGCCTGCTCTCGTGCAATGGAACTGTTGGCCTGCCTCCTGCCACTCTTGTGGAGGTAGGATGTTTCTTCTTCTTTATATTCATTCTACTGCCAATGGTAAGCCTATTTGGCTGATGGTGAGTTTTAACAGAATAGATCATCAGAAGTTATATAAAAACCTGGTAAAATTGGTTATTCATAGAACTTATTTTTAAATTTTATTTAAATTTAGGCAAACTTGACAACCAAACAGAAAGTATGGTCAGAAAATATCCATAACCAGAGTTGATTCATTGTTTGTTGTTTATCTTTTATTTTGGACAGAATTTTATTCATTAGCCTATGGATGAGAACCTATTTGAAGTAGCTAGGCTGGCCATGAATTAGTGTTTGCTCTTCCAATGTTTGAAATATGGTCACCTGATTCAATTTACTCGATCAACACCTGAGGCAGTACTGGACCTTCTACTCTCCCTGCTTGTCTAAAGTTCCTGGTAGATTTTTTTTTTATTAAGAGTGTTCAACATTGCAGGACTCTAATGGCTTTCATAATGAAACATTAAACTGGATTGAAGTGGATTTGTTTCTCACAAAATGCCCTTATGTAAGCTAACAAACTCTGATGTGTTAACAAATACCATTAAATTAAGTTTTGAAAGTAAATCTATACCCAAAGCAACATTTTCAGAATCCTGAATAATCGAAAAAAAAGAAGCAAATTGATGTCCAACCCTTTAGTAGATTAGACCATAACTTTAGTTCTTGTTGATCAATCAAGTAACATCTAGTCCATCATACCAATTATTTTTAATTTTTGGCCACAATAACTGTTCATACTTTTGTTTGTTATATACAGTGAGAAGATAAAAAATAATTATGTATAATGGAAAGATAATTATATATATTGGTATGATGGACAAACTAGAAACTAAATGTTATAATCCAGTCCATTGAAGGACTGGACATCAGTTTGCTTTAAAAAAAAAAACAAAATCCATTTCCTGAAGTATGTGTCAGAATTTATATGTGTACATTGTATGATTGTCCAGAAAGAGAGTATGACAACTGTTGCATTGCAGTCAAAATTTTTTCTTGATATCAAAATTCTATAGAGAAGAAAATGCGAGTAATGCCTATCAACAAAATCAATGCTCTTTTTTACTTATTTGTGCATTGGCTTGCGCAGGTTTCATTGCAGGCAAATAAGAGCAAGCCTAGCTTCTATGATGTTAGTTTGGTTGATGGGTACAATCTGCCCATTTCTATCTCAACAAAGACAGCTGATAAAAAGTGTTGGATTGGCGGGTGCACAAAGAGCATTAACAGCATGTGCCCACAAGAACTCCAGGTTTTAGATCAAAGTGGAGCCATCATTGCATGCAAGAGTGCATGCCTGGCATTTGATTTGGATGTGTTCTGTTGTAGAAATTCCTATGGGAAGCCAGAGAAGTGCAAGGCCAGCATGTACTCTAAGATGTTCAAGGATGCTTGCCCTTCTTATTTCAGTTATGCTTATGACACTCCATCTCCACTGGCGAATTGCTACTCCAAAGATTATGTAATCACCTTCTGCCCCTCCAAATGGAGCACCCGCCTGTCTATGTAATTGAGAATTATGCTATTGTGATAATATGCATAGTCTGGTTACCTTTGCATACTTATATGCAAAATGGAGCACTCACCTATCCATGTAATTGAGAATTTTGCAAAAATAAAAGAAATTATATGTAAAATGTTTCTTCATAGCTTACAAAATGGGGAGCTTTGGGAAACTTAAGACAATGTTTAACCCAAGTAACTGTTGGCTTTTAACAAAAACCAATATGATCTGCCTCCTCTTCAAGAAATGAGTCAAAAGGAGAAATATTAGATTTTCACATACATGAGGGAAATAAATATGAACTCTGTGCCCAAGTAGGCAAAGCATTATTCCTGCATAATTGGCTTAAAATGATCTTGACAGCAATAACATTCTATCTCCTATCCACTTGCCTTCACATACTAGACATAGGCACACATACACATGTATAGAAATGTACATAAATGTGTGCCTGCAAGAATAAAGACATCTCTGGAAATATATTAGCAGACAGGCACATCCAATGACCAGGATACAAGTGGAAAATATAACTAACATATAGAGAAATATGTCAGCTTGATTTCTGAACCGAGTTCAAAATTCATTTGTGCATCATTGTTTTAAGTTTCTCTAAAATCTTAAAATATCTGTTGGTCTTTTTTTTTTCCCCTGATTCTTCAGCCAAACCTATCTAAGGATTATTAAAAAAAAAATTCATTGCTAAAAATTTGGATTCATTGTAAAGTTTCGGGAAAAAGCTTAGTTAAATTTATTGGGTCCTTGGTATTGTTGTGCTTTTATATGCAAGTGTAGCATGATAAATAAATTATTTTAAATATTCTTACAGAGTGCCAAAATCTTTTGAAAGCATGGTAGATCATGGTTTGCCCTAAGGATCGATGATAGTGTAAGCAATTTATACGATTTAGGTATTTATAGAAACAAACTTTTTCTACCCAGTGTTTTCAATTATCTCATGCTTCCATATTTCAAGAGGCCATCTTAGTGGCTAAGTTAACTTGCACAAGTTTCATAACATGAGCAAAAGTAGTCATAGGCTGGTTCATAAATTGTTAGACCTGTAGGAGTTGTGGTGCCATAGGAGGTCAAATGCTGGTGTAAATTTATGTGAAGCTCATGCAGTTTCATGCCAGGAGCATGATGTCATGTTTTCATTGAGATGTCTAATGCTATTCTGCTGCAGTGTTTGGGCCTATTCTGATCTGTCTTCTCCCTCTTTTGTTTTCCCCTTGGTCACTCTGGGCAGGCTAATACACATGTGAAAGTTCATCAAGATCTCAGAGATGTTAAACTCTGGCAGGTTTTCATCCTAGCATTCTGTTAACATAAAACACTTAAGCTGGCTTGATGTTTTGTTACAGTCTCATTGAAAATACTCTTGCACTGTATCAGGTGCACACTCTTTTAGAAGGGTTGGAAAAAATTGCAGTTA
The DNA here is from genome assembly GCA_900491605.1 of Calamus simplicifolius. Taxonomy (NCBI): domain Eukaryota; kingdom Viridiplantae; phylum Streptophyta; class Magnoliopsida; order Arecales; family Arecaceae; genus Calamus; species Calamus simplicifolius. The sequence continues at coordinate 32,218 of UESW01003580.1, forward strand.
GGGAGGTATGTTTCTTATTCTTTGTTGGGACCAGATTCCATGTGTTACAGTTTGCTCCTAAAACAATTTTATAATTTCGATATGGTTCTCTCATATGTAGTGCTCCTCATGCACTTCTTGCAATGGGCAAGGTTGATCAATTGCGTCCAGACCTAGGAGTAGATCCCCTTGGTATTTTGCGACCATCAAGCGACTCAGTACAGAGCATTAGTTCCAGATCAACAGCATACCAATCATCTCATACTAAGCCAATGGTGTGCCGGTTAAGTGAATCAAACGATTCTAAACCATAAATTGCACTATATCGACGACTCAGTCAACATATATCTTTAAACTTGTACATAATGAAACTAAACCAAAAAATTAAGAAAGATTCATTCGATTAAAAACAAAAAGAAGAAAGGCATCCATCTCATCTCAGGTTGGGACAAGGTAAACCGTCTTCCCCACGTAAGCGATATTTGCGAGTGCCACTAAAATCAATGCACTCGTGAATCCTGCTATTGCTGCGCAGCCCATGGCCATGCAGCTCCTCACCCCACGGCATTGTCCCGGCTTCTTCTCACCAATTATCTCGTCTTTACTCTCCCCTGCTTTCTCTTCAGTTCTGTCTACTTCCCCAACTGTCTTCTTCTCACCAATTACCTCTTCTTTCTTCTCTATACCCTCTTTCTCGTCCTCGTTTACCTCCACCGTACCCTCCCCAGTCTCTTCTTTCATTGCTTCTACTTTAGATTTAGTGCCTAAGCCCGAGGCCGACGTATCATGCTTCGTTGCTTCTTTCTCATCTTCCATCACCTTCCGTTTTCCCTTCTCTTCAGCTGTAAAAACACGTTTCCTGTCCCTCTTCTCATGCTTCGTTGCTTCTGCTTTAGATTTAGTGCATAAGCCTGAGGCCGAGGTATCAGGACACTTGTCGATGGCCCCATCGTTGTCCGCTGATTCCACCCCATTGGCAAAGGTCTCATCCAACTTGCTGGTAGGACTCGCCCATTCAACAAAGGACTTCTGAAGGATGGACAGCCTCGTGGCTATGTGAATCAAGTTCTCTAGCTTGTGTGGAGAGCGTGAATTCATCTCGGCCGTAAGCAGATTCTTGATGAAATCAATCTTTCGAGCAGTCTGGTACAAACTGACCTTCCTTTCGTCGTCGTCGTCGTGGATATACGTCGACGGAGGGTGCTCCAGTAGCCTTCCAATCCCTGATTCGACTTCTTTGAGCTTTCTTTGCAACACAGCGTTCACTCGATCCATTGCTTCTTTCTCAAGCATGGGCTTCCATCGCCTCTCGGGACGCTTCTTCAAGAGTTTGACGATGATGATGGCCCTGTACACTCCCACGAAAAGCATCCTCATGAGGATGATGATGGCCCGGTACATCCCCACGAAAAGCATCAGCGCTAGGACCAAGCGGACGATAATCTCGTCCATGATTGCCGTCGATGATGCCTCCATGATCGCTATCGACGATGCCTCCATGATCTCTCTGCGAAAGAGTTTTGGAGCCAGATTTTTGGGTTGTGTATTGCGATAATTGGACTATTTATAAATTATAATGTTATAATATTTGGTATGTACGGGTCATGTTTGGTATAACAAATAATAGGCTAGTTATGGGAAAGTTTGGATACGTGATGGCAAGGGAATCTTGGAAGCCTGTCCCATAATGGTCTACATACCATCCTTGAACGATCTTTGATTGGAATAAGCTTTGAAACGAAGGAACATATACTCCAAATTTGGTTATATTATAATGTCAATCCCACTCATATATGGAAGGAATATTTCATTGGTTCTTAATTGAATAATATTAGATAATAAATTAATTAATAATACTTATTTTAGATAACATACCATATCCGCTGGTAGACTTAAAGAAGGAGAATGAAGTGATATAGAAAGCCAATGGAGGAAGTAATTTAACGTGATGACAGGGGAGATTGGGTTTCTAGGATTCTCCGGTAGATAATATCTAATTTAATACGTGATGACAGGGGAGATTGACCAGCGTCCGTTGTTTTACCACCGCCCATAAATTTTTTATCCTTTCATATCCTTTATCTCATTTATTTCTATTTTGAAAATTAACTATATTGGATAACTGTTTGGTTACGCCTTAATTATAATCGATGTCTTCTTGCTAGATTTCATTGCCACATAAAAATTGCTTTCTATTTACCAATAATAAGCAGGAAAGTCTAGATACGTGATGGCAAGGGAATCTTAGAAGCCTATCCCATAATGGTTAAGCTTTGAAACGAAGGAATATATACTCTGGTTATATTGTAATGTCAATCCACTCATATATGGAAGGAATATTTCATTGGTTCTTAATTAAATAATATACTATATCGGCTGGTAGACTTAAAGAGGAAGTAATTTAACGGACCAATAATATATCAGATTTTAATAAAATTAATATAATATAAACGCCAGATTTTATACGTGATGGCAGGGGAGATTGGGTTGCTGGGATTTTCCGGTGGATAATTACCTAATTTAATACGTAATGTCAATTCCACTCATATATCGAAGAAATATTTCATTGGTTCTTAATTGAATAATATTTTAGATAATAAATTAATTAATAATACTTATTTTAGATAACATACCATATCGGCTGGTAGATTTGAGAAGCTAATTAAGGCTGTTGGAAGATAGGTACCGGCGTAGATAAAAACAAAGGAGGGAAAATGAAGTGATATGGAAAGCTGCAGGCTTTCATACCATGTTAGTAATTCAACGGATCAACAATATATCAAATTTTAATAAAATTAATATAATATAAACGCCAGAGATTAGGTTTCTGGGATTCTCCGGTGGATATAATACGTGATGACAGGGGAGATTGACCAGCGTCCGTTGTTTTACCACCAGTAATCGCGTCCATAAATTTTTTTATCCTTTCATATTCTTTTTATCTCATTTATTTCTATTTTGAAATCCGAATTTAATTGCGTGATTCGTGGACCAGCTGTTGGAATCTCATTCTCGGTGGGTCAGTCGTCTATTCCACGTGGCAAAATACGCGAAGTAAAACGCAAGGCCACGAACGAATGACTTATGATATAGTGGATGGACATCAACACCAGATGCAACCTCAAGAAACTATAATTTTACTCTAAATAAAATTTATCCATGACTTATGATACTGCAGCTTCATTTACCGAACTTGCAAACTGTAGGATTTCATAAGGATGAGAATTATTAAGTTCTTAGGCCGAGTTCTTGATTAAAGGTTGTTTCTTGTATTGAGATTATGCGTTATTAAATTCTTCTTTAACAAATTTCATCCATTGATGTGAAAGATTAGAAAAAAAGCAACGACACTGCATAAGAATGTGATAGCATTTCGGAATGTATCCACGTATGAAATGCATCATGTATTAAGATGACTATTTATGATGTCATTAGTACTCTGTTGCATGTTAGAATAAGGGTGTGACCTAAAATCTACTTGAATATTTAATATAAAATATATTAAAATGTCATGATTATCTCCTTCTATACATAGTCATAAATATCATAGAGTATATTTCTATACCGGCTTAGAGCTAGAAAAGTTTACGAGTGACTTTGAGAGCTCACCCGAGTCGATGGAATATTTTATATAAGGAGAATTAGATATTTATAATTTTTCAAAATATATTCATGGGTATGGATGAGGTTGGATGACATCAAATGCTCCTGAGTTATCTCTAGTTAAATCAAGTATATCATTATATAAAATATATTAATTTATATACAATATATTCATTGATTACAAAATAAAGTAATACACCAAGTTTAGGATGGAACTTCATGACGAGCATACTTATCTTAATTCAAGAGAAACCTTTTAATAAAGATATTTTAAAATCTATCCTCTCTTAGTCATTGTAACGATAATATTCAACCATTTTTTGGTTTAACTCAAAACAAACCTAGGTTTAATCCACTTGACTTGTCCACGATACCATCAACCTAACCAAATTGGGTGGGAGAGTGCATTGCACATGAGGGGAGTTTGGTTGACTTTTGATTGGAATCAAACTCTCAACAATTGATGGAAGTCGAATTTCCAAAAACCATCGTATTAGAAAGAAAAGCCTTAGGTTTTCCTCCATTTAAATTAATCCCTTCTCTCTTAAGATATTACCATCGATTGCCCTGCATTTCTATTCACTTTGTTGATAAAATTTCCTTTATTTGTTGCCCTTGAATAACCTTGCAAAAGATGAAGTAAAAGACCTCCACCTGTTCTCTCTTTTGTTTTCTTGATTGTTTATGATTATTGCTCATCAGTTCTTGCTGAAAAGCTATTAGGATCAATTTGTTTGATTCTACCCCATTTAGAGGTGTCAACTTTGTTTTGAAATAAAAGTGCTACAAAATTAAGGTAGGCCGTTCTCTCTTTAATTTTTTTTTTTCCTTTGATCACTGCTACTATACATTATTTTAGACTCCATGCAACATAATTTTCTTCCCGATAACCACTTAATTATTCGGCCACTTGGTCGTTGAGAAATGATCAATCTGCTTCAAAGTTTTCATTGTCTGCATCAAGACCCTCTTCCTACATATTTAGCTTATATTCTAGATTCTTTCTATGAGCTTGTGGTGGTGAGATGCTAGTCAAGGATACTATTTTTGACTTTACCAATTATTCATTGATGTTGCATGACCTATAAAATTCAATCCTAAGCCTAAAGTGCTTCTCCTTCACACTTGCCCCTCTCTCTCTATCTTCTACCTTGCTTTCTATCTTTTCTCTCATGCTCTTTCATTCTCCTTTCTCTCTCTCTTTCTCTTTCTCTTCAATAAAAGTAAAGAAACAGGCTAAAGACCATTACTTAATATAGTGGGCCTAGTGAGCCACAACCCATCTTTATTTTTGTTATCTATGGATCATGAGACCAAGCTACTTTTTGTTCTCTTTCTTATTTTCTCTCTTAATAGACCTGATCAGTGGATCCAACAAAGAGTCCTTTTTCTTTTATTCTCTTTGGTGTGCCAATTGTAGGCTTTGGATCAAGTTAGCAACTATATGTTGTATTGGCATCCATCTCACTTCGCTGAGCATCACAAGATCTATCTTTACCTATATTTAGCATATAAATTGCTTCAATTATTGAATTTAAATGCATAGAAGCACAATCATTTGTAGGGATGCAACTTGGGTCGAGTTCAACCCGAATCCGGCCCGCCGAACCCGATTTACAGCATTGTTTAAACTCATGTTTGCCCAATCCGAACCCGAAAGACCCGGGTTTAACCCGGCCTTATTTGCAATTAATCCGGATTTGGGTTGACCGTAACCCGAACCTGAGATAATCCGAACCTGAGGGTTACCCAAACGGGAGGTAGCTTATCGGTACGAGATTTTTGGAAGCATTAAGGGCTCCAGATCGGACAAGATGCCAACTTGAGGGTGAGGAGGGTAAGGTCGTTAGTCGCAGACGAGGAAAAGAAAGATAAACATAAAGGTGGAACATCCGCACATTTCGTTTCACTTCCCATCTTATTCTCTTCTTTGTTTACGGCACCTTCTCCTCTTCTTTATTTCAGAAAAGACTTTTTTTTAATACATTGTTAAAGCCCTGAGTCCACCTTATGCGTTCAGCAAGAAATTTTGTTTTTTCATTTTTGGGATTCATAATTCGATGTTTATTTACAAGATCTATCTTTACCTATATTTAGCATATAAATTGCTTCAATTATTGAATTTAAATGCATAGAAGCACAATCATTTGTAGGGATGCAACTTGGGTCGAGTTCAACCTGAATCCGGCCCACCGAACCCGATTTACAGCATTGTTTAAACTCATGTTTGCCCAATCCGAACCCGAAAGACCCGGGTTTAACCCGGCCTTATTTGCAATTAATCCGGATTTGGGTTGATCGTAACCCGAACCTGAGATAATCCGAACCTGAGGGTTACCCAAACGGAGGTAGCTTATTGGTACGAGATTTTGGAAGCATTAAGGGCTCCAGATCGGACAAGATAGCCAACTTGAGGGTGAGGAGGGTAAGGTCATCAGTCGCAGACGAGGAAAAGAAAGATAAACATAAAGGTGGAACATCCGCACATTTCGTTTCACTTCCCATCTTATTCTCTTCTTTGTTTACGGCACCTCCTCCTCTTCTTTATTTCAGAAAAGACTTTTTTTAATACATTGTTAAAGCCCTGAGTCCACCTTATGCGTTCAGCAAGAAATTTTGTTTTTTCATTTTTGGGATTCATAATTCGATGTTTATTTACTTTGAAAAATAAACCGGTGTCTCCTCAACCGGCTCCTCCACAGGTACCCGAGCTGGAGGGGCTTCAGATGTTTCGGTCGGTTCGGCGCGAGCTCCCCTTCGCGCCCTCTTGGCCAGCCTCGTCTGCTCGGTGGTCGCCCGTTTCTTTTGGTGCACGAGGGCCTCAAATTTCTCCGTAGAAAACTTCATGGCTGCATAAAAATAATGGTTAGTACGTAAAAAGAAGAAAAAGAAGAAAAGGAAAAATTTCTACAAAATGGGAAAAAGCTACGTCCGGCCGAGGGCAAGAAAGAAGGATTTCTGTGCTCATCGACTGCCGGAGCTAACTCAACCTCGTACAAGTTCTCCTCGGACAGGAGGTCCTTGTAAGAAGGGATCTGGGAGTTAGAGAAATGGCAGAAGAGCTCCCCATCCTTATCACTTATGGCCGAATTTTCATTGGAGCTAACATCCGGTTCCCCCCATTCAGTCCTCACTCCCTCTATATGGGCAAAAAGAAATCGGGACTTCCACCCCCTAATTTTGGACGGAAGACCCAATGGGAGAGCCCTACCCGGCCTGGCGATAAACACCCACCAGGCCCCCTCACCCTGACGGCGGAGTTTGTAAAGAGCCCAGAATAAGGACAGGCTGGCCGCAGACCCCTGAAAATGGCAAAGGATGACGAAGGCGCAGAAGATCTGAATCGAGTTCGGAGTCAACTGCGCCGATACTAACCTATACCTATTCAAAAGGTTCAGGAAGAAGGGATGGAAAGGAAGCCGCAGCTCGCACCTAAAAAACTCCTCGTACAGAGCAACTCGTCCTAGGAGGATGGAATTCACTCTATCTTCAGGGCTTGGTGCGGACAAACGGATGAAATCTGGGACCTTATACGTAGTCCTAATGGCCTCTACCTCCTCGGGAGTTATGGTGGATGCAATCCCTCCCGGCCCCACCGAGTCAAGGCTAGTTACCGGAGGGGACGCCGGGCGGCGGAAAAAGTTGGGAACTGCTCTCATCAGGGAGGAAGACGGGTATACTACTGGTTTCTTACCCTCTTTAATGGCTTTACGGTCCATGGATCAAAGGTTGAAGGTGAAAAATGGAAACTAACCTAGAAATTTGTTAAGGAGACGAAGGCTGAAGGTCTCGGGTTGCAAGGAAGCTCGAGAGGGAAGAAGCCATGAGAGCAATGGCAGTATAAAACTCTCCCCCCAGTCCCGGGAGGCACCTTTTATACCCCAATTTCGAACCGCTCCACCCCAAGATTGGCCATGTGGCCCTCGCCCCAAAGCACCAGCCATTTTGCACACGATCGAGGCGCCCCACCTCGATTCCACCAAGAAGCAGAGTCTTCGATCAATAGTAATGCCTGAAGAACGGAGCAGCAATGATGACTCTTATCTTTTTCCCATCCTTCGAGGAGCACCCCCCTCAAATCGTCCAAGACCGACGTCAGCGCCCACCTACCGCATGATTACGGAAGATCTTCAAGGCAACGTCACTTCGGGAAGGCGCGCTGATTTGCTCGCCATTTAAAGCGCCTAAAGTTAGTTGTCATAGCCTTTGAATTTTCATGCTCCTTTTGCCCAAAGGGCGACTGGCGCGTGGCCCTTCGCGCTCAGGAGCGGGGGCATCTGATGTGACCAGTGATGTGGCCAATAAAGCCATAGAGGTAATCATGGCACAATCAACCACGTGGCACAAGCGCGGCCCTGTTCGCCCCAGGTTCTCCAAGGCACGCCGTGGCGGCCCTGACCTCTCCAGGTCGGCCCCGGTGGCCCCGGCTTCTCCAGAGCGCGCCGTGGCGGCCCCGGTTTCTCCAAGGCGCGCCATGGCGGCCCCGACCTCTTCAGGTCGGCCCCGGTGGCCCCGATTTCTCCAGAGCGCGCCATGGCGGCCCCGACCTCCCAGGTCGGTCCTGTCTGCCCCGGCTTCTCCAAGGTGCGCCGTAGCGGCCCCGACCTCATCAGGTCAGCCCCGGCGGCCCCGGTTTCTCCAGAGCATGCCGTGGCGGCCCCGACCTCCACAGGTCGGTCCCGTCCGCCCCGGCTTCTCCAAGGTGCACCGTAGCGGCCCCACTTCTTCTGGTCAGCCCCGACGGCCTCGGTTTCTCCAGAGCGCGCCGTGGCGGTCCCAACCTCCCCAGGTCGGTCCCGTCTGCCCCGGCATCTCCATGGCGTGCTGTGGCAGCCCCGACCTATCTAGGTCGACCCCAGCGGCCCTGGTTTCTCTAGAGCGCGCCGTGGCGGCCCCGACCTCCCCAGGTTGGCTCCGACGGCCCCGTCCGCCTCGGCTTCTCCAAGATGCGCCGTGGCGGCCCCGACCTCCCCGGGTCAGCTCCGGCGGCTCCGGCTTCTCCAGCGCGCCGTGGCGACCCCGACCTCTTCAGGTCGACCCCGGCAGCTCCGGTTTCTCCAAAGCGCGCCGTGGCAGCCCCAGCTTCTCCAAGGCGCGCCATGGCAGCCCCGACCTCTCCAGGTCGGCCCCGTCCGCCCTTGCTTCTCCAAGGTGTGTCGTGGCGGCCGCAACCTCCCCAGGTCGGCCCCGGTTGCCCCGGTGGCCCAGTCATCTCCAAAGCAGGCCGTGGCAGCCCCGACCTCTTTAAGTCGGCCCTGCACCTGCCAAAACCACCAACCGTCTGACCCGCTCAGACTGGCATCTCCTGACCACGCTGTTGATGGGACCAGACCCACCTACCAGCCGATTCCGTCGACTGATGGGACTTGGCTCACCAACCGCTGGCCCTCCTTCTCCGATGGGATAGGACCCACCAATCAGCCCAAGCTCACGTAAACCCCACATGTCCCATAGACATTCCCTCCTCGCGGAATGTCATGCGCCCAAACTCATGCAGATTTCAACGGCCTATAAAAGGGTAAGTCCACAAAAGATTCAGGTAGGCTAACATAAGCACTCTTTCACTTTTCCACTCAAAGTAACTCCACCCTCAAGGGTTCTCTGACCTAAAAGGGCTCTTTCGAGCTCTTCTTCGGATGTGACCTCGATCACTAACTTGGGCATCGGAGGGTCCCCACTGAAGAACTCCTTCGGTCTTGGGACTTCTTGCAGGTCGTTCGGCTGCCCGAAAATCTCGTCAGCTGCCAGATCAAGTCTCCTGACGCTCCACATCTGCAGTCGTGCGCCATCAGTTATAATTTCTATTTCATTTTAACCTTCCATGCTTTCTCGATGTTGCCTGTTTGATCGCGTTCTCACTTTTGTTGATTAACCAAAAGAATACCATGAACATTGATCATTAACAAAATAGAAATGATAATAAAAATATAATGTACACATTAATTGAGTGAAAATAGAAGAAAATACGCTGCCCAAATCACATATATGATTCTGTTGTGTTGAAAATTAATTGCATTTTTTTACGTTGTCATTTTATATTTTAAGAATAAATATATTCATATATTTTGAATTCATTAATAATTTTATGTTTTATTTTTATATTGTCATTTGCTATATTTTCTAATCAATCTCTTATCATTCTTCTCATGTGTATTCCAATGTTTCTTTTTTTCCTTAGATGACCTTTTTCTTATTTATTTCATTACTCACATTTATATTATATAATTTTATTTCTATCTTATCATTTACCATATAAATGTCATTTTAACAATTTAATATTTTAATTTATTTCCTTCTACTTAAATTTAACTTATTTTCTAATTTTTACTTATTCATATAATCTCTAAATTCTTGTGTTCTATTTTTTGGTTTAGTTTATTTATTTTGTTTCTTATTCGATATCTTTTTCAAATTTGCTTTGTGTTTTTTTTAAGGTGAACAATTTTGTGTTTTTAGTTTTACAATATAATGTTGCATTTTTATGAACTTACCCTTTTAAATCTCCTGTATTTTTATTTATATTCTAATTTTTTTAATTCATTCTCTTAGTTTTTTTTTAAATTTTTATTTCATTTCATTTTTATTCTACCTTACAACTTTATATATTTTTTTTCTATTTTGTCATATATATATATATATATATATATAGGCATTTGATTTTTGTTTTTTATTTATCTTCTCGGTCATTTGTACCAAAAAATTTATAATTAATCCATTAAGTTACTTTGATTATCATTATTCTTGTCAAATTTGTGTGCATATATCTGCTCGCTATTTTTTTAAAGAAAAAAAAAACCCTTTCTCCAAGCAATCAAACATACCCTCTACCAGAAGAACAATGTCAGTAACAAAATGTATTAAACAACCTCATGAAGAAATCAACCTCAAACCATCTAATATATGCGTCAATAAAATAAATTGGAGTTTTATATATTCACTTTGTGCAATTTTCCCCTTCACCTTCCTATTTATACTCTATTGATGAGACATTGAAGTTGGTTGATAATTAGCTTCTAAAGATCAGGAATCATAGCAAGCACAGAAAAACTGGAAACTTCTCAACCATGGTTACCATATAACCCAAATATGGACAACGGATTATAACAAAGAAAAACAGATGGATTAACAAACCTGATGTAGTAATAGAAGATACAACCTAGGAGACCCAGCATATTGAAAACAAAGTAAATGTAAGGACATCATTGTACAATTGGAACATCAAGGGAGTGTAATGCAGGAAAGAATAGAACAAACAGAATCACAATCCACAAGACATGCATGATCAGAGCAGCTCAATAATCTTCACCCTCATCTCCCTCATCATCTGCGCCCTCTGCTCCGACTTCCTCGTAGTCCCTCTCAAGGGCAGCCAAATCTTCTCGGGCTTCTGAGAATTCACCTTCTTCCATCCCTTCACCAACATACCAATGAACAAATGCACGCTTTGCATACATTAAATCAAACTTGTGGTCGATGCGTGAAAAAACTTCAGCCACAGCAGTATTGTTGCTGATCATGCAGACGGCACGCTTCACCTTTGCCAAATCACCACCCGGTACTACTGTTGGAGGCTGATAGTTTATTCCACACTTGAAACCAGTTGGACACCTTCATAAGAGAGAATCACATCCAATTCACATATTAGTAATAATTCATAAAACTGGGGGAAAAAAAAATCAAACATTACAAAGTTCTTCCTGTGAAACTCACCAGTCAACAAATTGAACTGTTCTCTTGGTTTTAATTGTTGCAACAGCAGCATTGACATCCTTGGGCACAACATCTCCACGGTACATTAAACAACAGGCCATGTACTTGCCATGCCTGGGGTCACATTTTACCATCATGCTCGAAGGCTCAAACGCTGCATTTGTTATCTCAGGAACAGAGAGTTGCTCATGGTATGCCTTCTCGGCAGAGATAACAGGTGCATATGATGACAACATGAAATGGATCCGAGGATAAGGTACAAGGTTAGTCTGGAACTCAGTAATATCGACATTAATAGCTCCATCAAACCTTAAAGAAGTGGTCAAAGAAGATATAGTCTGAGATATCAAACGGTTCAAGTTGGTATAAGTTGGCCTCTCAATATCTAGGGATCTTCGGCAAATATCATAGATAGCTTCATTGTCCAAAAGCACTGCAACATCGGCGTTCTCAAGCAAGGAATGAGTGGACAGAACACTATTATAGGGCTCCACAACTGCAGTTGATACCTGCAATAAAGAAATACTGGAAGACTAAGTCCAACTAAAAAACAAAAAAATCAAGATAACATCAAAGTTCCAACACATAAACACAAAGATACACATCACCAACCCACCAGCAAACAAATGCCATCCTGAGACCACATACCAAACAGCATCCACACACATGTTCCCATGCACATGTGCATACTCCAGCATTGGCCAACGACAACGATGTGCCCATATGCATACACATATTGCATTCAAATTAACATCTCATCCATACTGTTACCTAAATCTCAGTTATTTGCAAGCCCAATGCTTGCTGAAACGAAACACTCAATGTTGGGCAAGGAATGCTGAGGTTTCATCATGTTGCAGTCTGATTCAAGTAGCCTGAATAAATTTAGCAATTAAAATCACCCCTAGTGGTTATATCCATGGTGTTTTCTAACTTATAATATTTTTTTACAGGATAATCATTTGTATATGAAAGAAGAAAAAAAAATATCACAATAATATTAGAATTACAAAACAACCAAAGACTGAAGCATTATGAATCCAAGACAAACACCTCGATTATAAAGTGCAGAGGCTATATAAAGATGCATAAGAAATCACCAGCTAGCGATGAAACAACACCAACGCCTTACAGATATAAGCCGAAAGGCCTCCAGAAATTAAATTACAAAAGCTTCCACTAATGGATCATACCTGAGGTGAGGGGTAAATGGTGAAGCCAAGCTTGGATTTCTTCCCATAATCTACGGAAAGGCGTTCTAACAGCAAGGAACCCAGACCGGATCCCGTGCCGCCACCGACGGCATTGAAAACCAGGAATCCTTGCAAACCCGTGCAATTGTCTGCTAATTTTCTAACACGGTCGAGGCACAAATCCACAATCTCCTTCCCCACTGCAATTCACAATTTTGAGCCTAAAAACGAGAGGAGATCAATAGCTTACTAAAATCCAGAGAGAAAACAAAAGATTCAATACCGGTGTAATGCCCTCGAGCGAAGTTATTAGCAGCGTCTTCCTTGCCGGAAATGAGCTGCTCCGGGTGAAAGAGCTGGCGATACGTTCCGGTTCTCACCTCGTCGATCACCGTCGGCTCGAGGTCGACGAATATGGCCCGGGGCACGTGCTTGCCGGAGCCGGTTTCGCTGAAGAAGGTATTGAAGGCATCGTGGGCGACTCCCACAGAAGCATCGCTGCGTAAACCAAGGAAAAGACCAGAGCTTGAGCCAGCAAAAGAGAAATCTTGCAAAGATTTCATTAAAAACATACTCACAGATTAACATTCAAACGAAAAAAAAAAAAAAAAAGGAAAAAGAGATCCCAACAAAGAATTATGAAAGTTTAAAGCCAGTAGTAGCAATAGAACTCCTACGGAACGTCGCAAGAATTGAAATTTCTCTTCGGATTCAAAAGAGGTGATAAAAAATAAGGTATTGGAAAACCTAGGCATCATCCCATCGGGCTGGATCTCATGCTCGAGGCAGTACAGTTCCCAGCACGCATTGCCCACCTGGAGCCCCGCCTGGCCAATGTGAATGCTGATAATTTCCCTCATTTTTTTTTCCCCTAATAACTCCTTCCCCCTTCCAAGATCTCCTCGGACCTAGATCGGATTCTTGTCGGAGGACAAAATATCGCTGCCTTCGCCCTCTTACTCCCGTGGGAATGACCGGCCGGTCGGCCTCGCGGTTTGGGCGCCGAGGTCTAATTTGTTGTTTTCTTTATTTTTTTTCTTTGATTCCCTCAAAATTTGTCAAGTTTTACGGCCTTCCGCTTGTTTAAATTTTTAATTAAATCTCTTAAATCCATTTTATTTGCCTAATCTCCAATAGAAGGCCATAATCGTTCATACCATAAGTCCTTATATATATTTAATAGCATGCCCTATTTACATTTAAGTTCTACCATGCACTCAAATTACTTAGGTCATGTCTTTTTCGATCTAACTTAGCTCAATCCAAAAGTTCAATTCGATTCTTTAGGCAATCTTTTTTTAAATTAAATTTAGAACTCACTTGATTCAATTTCTAACAGATTCCTCAACTACCCTCCTAATCCCAACCGAACTGATGTTTAATGACTCATGCTAGATATGTTACTTAGATATTCCAACTCAACTTCCACTCATTACAATCCTGACCTTTCAAGTGCATTCAATCCCAGTTCAACTACATGTAATATGGAGTTCATTGTTCCTTGCAAAACCGCTTGATGAGCAGGATGGGACATGATGTGGCCCTCCTATTCTTACATATCTTGCAAATCAATGTCCCATCATTCTATCATCCCCTCATGGCCATTGGGACACTAAGACCCTTAATCATTGTGTCGTTGACTATCAGAACCATGGAACCAATGGATCATGTCAAGCATCTTTTTATAAAAACTATTCACATGAAATTTTTGCTTTTGAAAATAATTAACTGTATATAATAATTTGTAAACATGATTATTTTCAAAAATCTTTTCAAGTTATTGTATGGGCTCAGGGTTCATATTTCCGGTCATATCTTGATTCAAATATAAACACTATGCAATAGTTTTCATATTGAATAGTCCGACTTGCTCGTATCTAGACCCAGTAATGCACTAACTTTTTATTAAGAACAGAGTTGATGTCATGACATCTGCTGCTGGCCATATATGAATTACATTGCTATAAATTTATTAGTAGGTTAAAATCCTTGCCTACTTATAAGGCTAATTCCTATGTGCAGCATTTGTCATATCATCAACTCCAATCTCTGAGCCCTGTTTTTGGGTTGAAGGCATGATGATGGCACCCACAATGCCTCAATGATATTTAGCACCAGCTCAGCAAGCGCCTAATGCATGCTGGTTCTTAGCACGTTGTCCAAAAGTGCATGCAAGGTGGGGAGCAGCGCATGCCATGCCAGTGACAAGCCAGGAAGCCACCACCATGCGATAAATCAATCCTTGCACTGACACATTGAAGTGGTTGATTTCTTATCTCCATTCAGCCAGGTAAAACAGTCCTTTGTGCCAGGCCAGAAAAAGTGAGCTAGATGAGTGCAGCACCGAAGATGAATGGGAAAGGAGGGCTGGTGTCAATGTGACCATGATAAATCTAGCTCAGGAACACAGTTGACCACATGTTGATTTATATTTGGCTTCAGGTGTCTGTGGGTTCACCTTCATACCTTCAGGTGCAATAAGGAATTCCAATTCTAAGTTTTTCTTTTAGAAAATCTATCCACCATCTGTACATGTTAGACTCCATCAAGGTCTACAAATGATGTTTCTAATCCATGCACTGTTCAAACAAATATGTGCCAAAAATTGCAAAACCTTCCACTCGATTTGTCAAGGCTTGTTTCAGAAAACCGTCAGCGCACCTTTACTGTAATTGTTCTCTCCCATGTAACTTGATCAAGAATGCACAGACTATTGGCAAATTATAAAAGATGATGACATTGGTATACATTGCTTCCAAAATCCATGTGTCATGCCATTAGGACTCGTCAAAGAATTGGGTTCAAGACTGAGCATATATTCCAAGGTATCTTGAGATGCAAAGAACCAGAAAATCGTCCGCTCCTCTTTGTATGGTCATATCTGATGTTCTACTTTATAACTTTCTGCAGTTATTAGGATTCCCCGATGATTTTGGAGCAGCTAATACAACTATAGTAAGCTTTTCCTGATCAGAAATCAAAGGGAAAACTTCGAATCAATACTTTTTGTAGCTTGAATCGCAGACCTCAGGCTTCGAGACCGGTAGCCGAGCTCTCAACCTATTTGTTGTGCCAACAAGCTACCAGGAACCTATTCAAAGAATATGAACTTGCTTATGTTAACAGCTTGAGAATTCAAGGTGTTAAATTTTAAAAGGACAGAAATCAGAAAAATGAGAAAAATATTTTATCTGTTAGATTCATAAACTGTACATTTTTAAAGCAGATTAGTTTGGAGATGCCACAATGCCATCTTTTGATACAAGAACGTCAGATGTAAGGGTGTCCGAGCCTTCTGGTTTTAAATAAGTAGAAACAGAATGCTGCATCATGTTCATGACAGATGTTAGTCTTCACAATATCAATGACAGTGCATTCTAACACTACTAACAGAAAAAACTTGCCTTGGGCAAGGATGAGTTAACTGCTTTCTCGAGGGAACCATCTACTAACTTCTGTTCCTTAGACACAGACATGGCTGCACAAGAAAATGGAATATGTAAAGCGCGAGGTTTAAGATGTAGTCTAAAAAATATGATAGTTCGAACACGTTTACTAGCATAAGACCATGATGAAAAATATTAACTATTGATTCTAAGAAAGAATGATAACACCTGAAATAGCAATAAGAATATTGACTGGGTATGTGGTTATCTTTTGAGACATTGACAGCAAAACTATCATCCTAAGTTCCCAATTGTTGTAATTGAACTCTTGACCAAATTTGGCCATGAGTCGTTTGTAGCAAAAAGGGCCAAAATTTGCAAGTCAGTTGCTTGCAACCATGATGACCTGCTGGAAACCAAATACCTACAAGTACCCATCTGAAAGTCAGTTGCAGCAAACTGAATTGCAGTCATGGCCTACTACCAAACAGCCCCTCTTAGTTCACTTCCTCCCTGACCTGACCCTTAAACAAGGGATCTATAATCTTTGCCACCAATGACATCATTTTAGCCAATTCAGTATCACTTCACTGATTATTGATGTGATTCTTCTTATCTTTCATTAGTACTCTTTCCCTGTATTAGAACTTCCCCTCAATGTGATCACCTTAACAACAATCATTTTATATCTATGGACACTTTTTTCTCTTGCAAATTTTTTCCCATATTGAAATCAATTGGTTAAAAATAAAGGTAATCCTTCAACACAGTATTCTCATGGAATGGCCTAATTTGGAAGAATTTGCACATATGTTGTATGCATCCATGGACTATTTTATCCCTCCCCCACATCCATTGAATGGTGTAAATATAAGTAGGTTTGTGGCAAATTTGCTGAATTCCCATTGCAAAGAGATAGGTTCCAGCCTCAAATATCCCTATTGCGAATCTAGATTTATATCTTATAAGTAAATAAAAGAATCCTTGCTCTTCTCTCCCCAACCTTTACGTCCACCCTGTCCTTGCCCCCACATTCTCCTCATCCCTCGCACACTACCACTGCTTCCTCTTTCCAGCTATTGTCTTTGTCGGCAACTACCTTCTCAACATTGCCTTCTATTGCCCCTATCTTGTACATGGAAGGAGGTGATTACAGAAAAAGGAAAAAAAAAGATATGGAGGAGAAGAGGGTCCAAAAGGTAAGCGGAAAAGGGAAAGGATAATCCAACACCCCCCCCCCCCC
This sequence comes from Calamus simplicifolius, assembly GCA_900491605.1. NCBI lineage: Eukaryota > Viridiplantae > Streptophyta > Magnoliopsida > Arecales > Arecaceae > Calamus > Calamus simplicifolius. The sequence continues at coordinate 49,332 of UESW01003580.1, forward strand.
TTTCCGCCACCATATATACACTTAAGTTCAAAAATCTACCATGTATAAAATAGCTCTAGCATGATAAATATAACCATAAACTACCAATGGATAAAGTATGGTTTGCTTTTTCCTCTTATTCTTACTCCCTGATTTGCTTATCGTCTTAACAATGCAAGGATCCCACTAGTATATCTATATTACTATGTTTTCAAATGGAACTAGTCTCACCCTCCTCCCTCCCCATTCCTTTTGTTCACCATCTCTAAATAGCAAGCAACTGCAAAAAGGAAAAGTAGAAAGGAGACATTGATCCATAGTGAAGATCATAGTCATTATTGATCTTAAGGCAAATGTGAGGTCCTTTAGGATTTTGATATTGGCAGGGCACTTGACTCACATGGCCTAAGGATTTGAACACCCCCGCCCCCCCAACCCTTAGTTGGTGGTTCGAACTTGCTGGTAGCCTTATCATCTTTTATACGAGAATCTAGCATTCCACTGCAGCATTGCGTAGCTAGCAACAACAATGTCAAATTTGATAAGGGCCTGGTGAAGAGTTGGGCGATGGTGGAACGAAGGTGGTCATTAGGCAAAGAAAATGATACACATCATAAAGCAATATTTCAAGATCAGTGCTACCAACCACTTTGCCAAGAGAAGCCCCTAGCGCTTGTTTCTTTGGCCACAAGCACACCTAGGAGGTGTAAACTTTTATGCCCTTCTAAGAAATTAAATGAAATTGTGAAATAGATTATTGAAATAAATGGCGGATGCTTGTGTAAATCTCCCCTCCCTGCTCTTGGATTAATGCCAAAATGCTCTATTAAGAGATTTTTTCCATAAATTATTCTAAAAATAAAAACCAAAATGTAAATAGGTCAATTATTCTCTCCAATGTGCCTAAGAAAAGGTTATTGTTTGTTAAGGTGATTGATGTTATATACAGCACATATAGTATGCCTTTCATGTAAATCTTAGAATATGAGCCTAAATTCCATCATGGCCAAGTGAAGTTCACTACAAGTCAAGGGAGGGGAGACTTGGGGGCATGTGACTATCACATACTATATCAATCACTTCTCAGGTTTATTTAACCTATCCTTTAAGATACCTTGACCATCTTTGCATCCTCATATATAATACATCTATGATAAAAAATGATCAATTTATTAAGATATGACTTCTTATGCCTATAGACAGGGATAAAATAGTAAAGAAAAAGAAGAAAAGAAAATACAAAGTGGATCCAGCTTCGATTGATGTCCTTAGCTGTTAGCATTAAAAACAAGGTGGGACCTAGGCTTTATGTCTTGTAATTTTCCTTGTCAAGACACCTGTTCTCTGTCTTTCTAGTGGTTCTTTTGACATTTCAGATCTCAGCACAGTCCAATCTTAGGCGAAGTATGTAAATTCTAGCATGTGCTATTCATCTGTCTATTTTCTACATTGCTCACAACAAATATTTGAGCTTCTTTTTCATAACCGGTGTTATCAAATGGGGACCAAATATTGACAACCAAGGGGCTAAGTCATTAGTTCAACAACTCAACTAGAATCATAATAAAAACGTACAAAATAACATTATAACAATATTGGAGATATGTTATCAATAGATAGGAGAAATTAGTGAAGAAAAAGGTCATCAAGGTAAAAGGAGCAAAAGCAGAAAAGGAAAGGGCATGGTTGAGACTACAAGTAATATAGGATGGAGGAGAGGCTACAAGCTAACTTCACCAAGGCTGGTCCTAAGCTTGGGTAAAGAACGAGGATCCCCTAAAACATGAATCTACTAAATCAAACCATGCGAAAGGCTAGGATGTCCTGTAATTTGAATGTCGACTTAGTCCTGAATAGAGCAGTGGGGAGGAAGCAAATTCATGTAGGTGACCCTTTGTAGTTGGGAAAAGGCTTAGATGAGTTGAGTTGAGTTAAGAGGCTACAAGCTACATTGCTCAACAGAAAGCCATTGGTAAGGGTTGAGGTGGTTTAGGATTGTGAGGTGTAGGATGGCTGTTGAATAAGGAAGACAACTAGTGTTGGAGAGCTTGGAGGAAAGTAGGGGCAAAGCCAAGAATTTTTGAGGGATACAAGTATTATGTAATGATAAATTGCTGAACCTTAATTAAAATATAAACACTTTAAAGTTAAATTTAAAAATAAATTGATCAATATTTTACCACAACAATACACAATTATGGTTTTTTTTGTTTTTTTTTTTACTGTTGTCACTTCTATAATGAAATGTAAATCTCAATAAATTTTAGATGCATTTTGTGTAAAACAAAAGCTGAAAACACACAAATAATGCCACATGTTTTTTTATTTAAAAAAGGCCAAATTTTAACAATATACAAAAGATAAAAATAAAATTCTGACAGAAATAGCCAGAGTCTTCTAAAATAAGCTTTCAGTTTAGAAGCCAAAATAAGATCCCCATAATGCCAATCACAGCAAAAGATCTCAATGCTTGAACAATCATCTTCTAGCATGGCACAAAAACCTTTGATAGGAAAAAGATTAACCTGTATAATTTGCAGCAACTCTGATGACATGATTGTTAGAAGTTTCTTGTCCACTTTCCAGAATGATCTTCTCAACACTGATCCACGTTATTAGAACAAATAGTACTCAACCAGAGAAACATAAGCAATACTGCTGGTCTTTCAAATGCTAAATAACAACATTCTTACCTTCCATCTTCAACTCTGCTGATCGTTTCAGATATTTCTTGACTTTCTAGAACTGAAGATAGGACCTTTTGATCCTGAAATATTAAGTTAAGGATGGATTTTAAATTTAATAATGTGCGATCTAGTTAATTGAGTTAGAGTTCAATGACAACAAAAGTTCACTAAAAAGGTTGAAATATTCATACAGAAGTCAACAATGACATTTTAAATCCCAACCTCTGCACTCATTTTAATGGCAATGTCCTGAATCCTCTGTAGCATACCTTCCATATATTGTAACTCGAGTTGCAATGCCTGGCCATGAAGAATTTTAGATTCAGCAAAACTGAAGTCTATCAGAGAAAAAAAGGTGGCCCATAGCCATTATCTAACCTGCTTCTCTGAAGTTAACCTCTGTATGACTTCATCTTTCACCAACAAAGCTTTCCGCAGGTAGCACCAGTGAAGACAAAACAGTAAGCTTAAAAGACAATGAACAGCTGTTATGGTACTTGTCTATCAAATGATGACTAATAAAATGGATATTTCTTCAATTTGTGGCTGAAAATTGTTTTTAATCTTCTCTGCTTCAAGGTTTTCTTTGAGTTCCAAAATCATGTTGTCCCTCTTTCGAAGCTCAATCTGGTGATCACCAAGCTTCTTTTTCAGGAAACATATCTTCTCTGCATGAAATAACATCAAAGTGTAGTGAAAGTAGATAATAGTGAATTTTTGCCAAAGAAAATATAAAATAATGTTACTGTGTGATTCAGTTTCTCATTAACATCCAAATCTGTGTTACTGCAAAGAACTGCATTTTTTTACCATTATCAACTAGCAAATGAATATAATCTCATGATAATTAGAATGTGCCTACGGAGGTAACAAATTTTAGAAAGAGAGTATTTTTGCATTCAATTTCCATCAATCTTGAAAAATTATTAAATTGAACACAAATGCGATTGGCTAAGCATGTGACCATAGCTATCCCTTGTGGACATACTAATGGAAACAACAATTGGAAAATACAATTACTGAGACCAGCATCTTTGAAAAATATGGTAAATGAAAATACAAAGTCCAACCGTGTTTAGATAACATAATATACATTAAGGTCATGATTTTCCACAAAATATAAAATTTAGAAGAACTATATAAAAGTACTCCAATAAAATTTTATAGGCAAGTGTTTAATTCCATTATTTAGGATCTGTTAAACTATTGAATGGAAAAACACTACATCAAACAACGATAAAGCAAGATGATGAATAGGTGCCTCTTGGGAATAGTGTGATTATTGCTTTCTTCTTTTACCTCATGTCAGAAAAATTTATGAGAGAAGGCAATCCAGAAGAAGCAGGTTGGATCTAACTCTTTACGTCAATGGTCTCAAAGCTACTTAAATAAGGTAAGGTTAGGTTTAGTTTCCATCAAATTTCTAGGGTTAGAGCTGAAGCTAAATTCTGCTGAATTTCCATCAAGCAAGAAGTATCATTAAATCTGAATTAACATGTAAATTAAAAAGCCACTTGATCCTAGAAGTAAAACTTAGAAAAGGGGATTGCAGTACTAATGTTTATAGTGGAAATAGATGGTTGATTTCAAAAGTATAATAGCATCTTAGCAGCCAAAGAACCCAGGATTTACTGCATCAACTTGAAGTCAGCAGCATCATAAGACTGTCAAGAAAAAAAAAAAGGAAAACATCTAGAATTTCACTGTAAACATAAAAGACGTAGAGGGTTCAAAAGCAACCATAATTCTGGATCTAATGGTTTCAAAGCCTACCTAAGATAACATGTTATCCAACTAGCACCCCCATTAGACTCTTCTTAATCAAAGTGTGACTCCTAAATTCACTCAACAAATTAGAAGTCATACACACACTTAAAAGGCTGCATGGTTAAATTAGCCTGTGAAATAATTCTGATTAGAGAAACAGGGTGTCCTAACACATGAGGCCTTTGCCATTATAGGGTCTATGGAGGGTCAGATGAAAGGTCTGTAAAATGGGTACCAAGATCTATAGTAGTACTTTATCAGTTCGATACAGTATAAGTCAATACAGTATGGAACTTATCTTGTACTGAAACAGAGTGCTATTCTTTTTTCATTCTTAACTACTCAATACTGGATGGTATGTGTTAGTATCGAGTGGTTCACATTGATGCCAAGCAATACGGGTCGATTCGAACTAATTTGGTTCATATTGAATTGAAACTCGATACCGTACAATATGGTTGGTATGGTGCCATCTATTTAGATAATTCCTATTGTGGGATATCTTGATTTCTAGATCTGCCGAAACGGTACCAGGTGCCACGCCAGTCACCGACCAGTACAGCACATGATACCAATTCGACAGACCTTATTATGATATTGAATAAGGACAGATAATTGGGACAATATATGAAGATATATTTCAGCAGCTATTGTTAAAGATCAACAGCATAAGCTAAGGATTATTTGAGGTAGAAAAAAATTAACTTAAGCATGAAACCAGAAAGAAATAATTGAAGAACTCTTAGTCTTCTACTACTTTATCTATAAATAACTAATTTAATCCACAGATATAGAATCACTTTTGGAGACAGGATGGAAGCACTTTCTGAGAAGAGATGGTAAGCTTGATACAGAAACTGCTGCTTATTACCCACCTTAGAATCAGCCAGTTAAGTTCTAAGGGACCCACCTTCATTTCAGTTTTCATCATAAATCACAACATGCACCGGTGAGCTAATAGCATGCAAAAATAAGGTCACGAGATTCTTTTCAAACTAAAATATATTCATTAAATACAAAACAAGGTTTATTTACCAGCAAAATCCCTTTCAAGTGTTGAAATCCTGTCCATTTTCCCCTTCACCTCAGTAGCTGAACATAGTGAGGTTACAGAGAAATACAGCGTGAAATAAATATGATGACTTTCGAACAGAAAAGAAAAAAGGATCAGTCTTGGAGATGTTTCCTTATTATTAAAATGATAAAAGACTTGTATGAATTTACTGAGTTTGTTATGGCGAACCTACTAGCTCCCTTTCATTTACAACATGCTGAATGTGTTCCACAACTTGCTTAATGGCTGATGCTTCCTTTTCTATTGAGTCAAATAATAACAAATGTGCATGTATCTTCTCTGAAAGAACACCAAGCTTTCTATCCTTCATTTGAATGGTATGTTTCAGTGAACAAGCAGAATCCTGAATCTCAAGAACCAAGAAAAAGATACCAGTTACATTTCACTTAAGTTGAATCCCAGGATAAATTTTTAATAAAAAATATTCATCCAAACTAGATTCTCCAGTAAGACACCACAAGATTAATCATATTAAATCCAGAACCTTATAGTTAAAATAATTTATTCTTTAAAAAAGAAAATATTTATATCATAACATATACTGCACTGTCCTACACAATGCAGTTAAGTGATATAGATCTATATGTCAAATCATGAAGAATATATAGGATATGTGAAAATTCAAAGTTTTCAACCTTAATTTCTGGCTTTTCTGATGACCAACTAGTAAGCACACTAAAATACTAATGAAGCTAACGTGTCATTCCCAGGATGGCAGAATACAGAAATTACGGTGGCCACATTCATACATGAGCATTTTCTCTGAAAGAGGTTGAGATCAAAAGCTTATATGGAAGTGATACCTAGTATTCTTATATATGTATCTTTACTTCTAGTACTTTCTGTTTTGTTCAACAATGGCATCAAGAAAATGTTTCAAACTGATCTTTTCCTGGGGAGGAAAAAGCCATTTAAGGTTTAAAACAAGAGGGGCTCGACAGAATGCCAGGCACTTCCCCAGAACAGATGCATTAGCATCTGAACATATTAGATACTGATACAGCTAAAATATAGAATGTTATGTGTCACAAACTTTCTTTAAATGTCATTTATTATAACCCAACTTGCACTTTGAAGACGATGTTAAATGTGTATGTGCATGTGTATGAAAATGAACCATTCTATTGATTTGCCATGGGCTGATTAGTTCAACATTAGATGATTATTTTGGATTTTGATATAATAATTTTATTTCTGAACATCTGAATTTTGGCTACATTTGGAAACAACAAAAATTTATAAACAAATACACCAGAGGACTGCAAGTCATCAACATCTACCTTGATTTAGTTTATACTTCTGAGTAGCTGTTCTTTCTCTTCAATTCCATTTAGCTTTAAGTTTCAATAAATCTAGATTCTAGAACATAAATAGCTAAAATAAAAGGTTCTCAAAGCCATATTAGCGGCTAGATAGGCTGCCGATACATCCTATTCTAAGTTATTAAGCCACATCAGCCCTAAGAACTGAGTGGTTGAATGATTAGGAGCATTATTGTTCACCATTAATTTAGCATGAGTAGTAATCGGGGTTGATGGACGATAGTTTAGGAAAGAGCAAAAACAGGCTTTAGAATTTATATAAAGGGGCACCGTATGCTATGTATTTTGGCTTAAACTTGGAAGATTGAAAGAAAAAGGTCTCTTCTTCTCCAGACTCCAGAGGCCACCTGGTGTTGTCTTCTAATTATTACTCTAACACCTAAAACAATAATTGCAATAGGCTGCCCCAAAACCCAGGTCCAGCATAACTTGGGCATGGATCCAAATAAACCCCCTCAGCACACCACCCCCCCAAAAACCTCCCCTTTTCCACTGTTGCTCTTTCATGACCCCCCTTACACTCACTCTTATTCCTCTTCCCTTCCCCACCCAAGACAATGTTTGTGATTTGTAATAATATGATGAAACTGAATTTGTAAACAACTGGAATTCAGTTTGTTTGTTTAGGACTTTTAATTTGGCTACATTTTGACCACGCCAATAGGCGTTATACATTAGCGTTTTGGTCATCCTAGAACTTAATTACTTGGGATCTACTCTATACAGGGGTTGAGTGTAGGACATTAGGCTTACTCCATAGGAATTAAATGCAACACATTTGGATGTATTCTATAGGGATTAAATAAGGTATATTGAATTCCTTCATAAGGGTTAAATGCAGTACTTTAGGCCTTGTCACAAGTATAGAAAAGGTCTTTGTGTATCGCGTGCGGTGCAGGTCGCATGCACCGTGCATGGTGATTGATCGCGCATGTTTTCAGCCATGTGTGCCAAGGACAATTTTGTCCTTTCGCACACCGCATGCGCGCTGCGCACGTTCCTGCACCGTGCGCGGTGCAGGATTTTCCCGCAAGTATAATATGATCATAATTTTATAGACTAAGTAGTTGAAAATATGTTTTTGAAAAAGGTCATAAATTGCTTATTGAGAACATTTGACTATTAAATATCAATTTTAGAAATTACTCACAAATTACTCTTTGGAATTATATGCGTAATATTAACTATGGAAAATGGCCAGCAAATTTTTCTTTGGAATATACTCAACTCAACTCATTTAAACCTTTTTCCAACTACATGGGGTCGGCTACATGAATCTACTTCCTTCACTCTGCTCTATTCAGGACTAAGTCGACATTTCAATCACAAATAGTTATATCTTTTTTAATTATTTATGTCTATGTTAGTTTAGGTCTACCTCTACTTCTATCTTTACCATGGATTGTTAAAAGATCATTCTTTCTAACTGGAGCATCTAAAGGTCTTCGTTGTATATGTCCAAACCACCGTAATCGATTTTCTTCATTTTGTCTTTTGGAGCTACTCCTATCATTTCTTTATATGTTTATTTCTAATTCTATCTTTTAAAGTTTTACCACATATCCATCTTAACATACGCATTTCTATTACACTTAATTTATTCACATGTTGTTTCAATATTGCCCAACACTCTGTTCCATATAGCATAGCTGGCCTAATAGCTGGTTGGGGTGGATGGGTAGGCAATGCATTTTGGGTATGTTTGGAGTGAGGTTCCTAGGCCGAGCATGGACCTAATCCCTCTAATTTAGTGTTTGCTTTGGAGATCTTTTGAAAATGTAGCTTCAAAAGACTTATTGGACCTTGTAACAACTTTGCAGACTTGAGGTGTTTTATCAGCTTGTACGTGGTTATTTTGGAATATCATGTGGCCACAAAAAGTTATGGGAACAGATCCAATTTTGAAACTTTGCCTATACTTATATACTGGATAGTTATTAGAATTGGTTTATAATTATTATTTGATACATGCTTATGGGGCTAAACCTACATGTGGTAGGTCACCATGTCCCTCCTCTAGTGCCAGCAAGTTCGGGGCATGGCCATAATAAGAAATCGCACTTATATGGCTACCATTACATGGACTATTTTCGTATTTCTTGTCCCATAAACCATCAAGGTGGAGATCCTCAAACAAACATTTAAGTTATTTCACAGATGAATTGATCCAAATAATGAGTCCTTTTCACAAAATTATTATTATAGGGAGAAGTTGATTTATGGTGTACTAGAAAGTGGTCCCTTTTAGCTTGCAAGTGTGTGTACTTGTTGTGGTTTCAGTTTAGTAATTTGAGAATAAAACATATTACTAATGATGCAGACCAAGATCTTACGATACATCACATGATACCAAGACAAATATGACACTACATCGCACTCAAAGGCTACCTAAATCATAATTAACACACCAAAAGCAAGGTAGACACTATACAATACTCAGAGGCCACCTGAATCATAATTAAAACACCAAGAACAAAGTAGTCTTTTAATGATCAAAGACAAAGCTTCACTAAAGAGGGCATCCAACAAATTTTAAGATACAAATATTTCCATTCCAAATTGCATGAGAAAGTTATGGACAAAAAGCTATAGAACTATGAAACTTCATAAATCTAATGGCTAAAATATGCCATTAGCAAGGTATGCAAAGCCGATACCATGACATATACCAGACATATGCAAAGTCAGTATTGTTGTGCAATGGATCAGCTCTGATACCAATTTGTTTAGACAAACCAGTTGATGCCTGGACCAACTGTTGCAAAAAATCCCCGGATCTGAACCAAAAATCAGCCACCAAGAGAGAGAATAGATTAGCCACTTGATCCTACGCAAGAGAGAGAAAGAATCTCCAAGAGAGAGGATGCCTAGGAGAGAGAAACTTGGGGCATAAGTTAGAGAGAGAAAGAAGCATCCCAAGACCTCACACCTCTCCCTTTCTTAGAGAGAGAAACCACTGTATGCTAGGAGAGATAACAACCCATCTAGAGAGAAAATTGATGAGAGAGAAAATCACCTAAAGAGAGAAAGTCAGCCAAAAGAAAGAAAAAACTTGTGCCTCCTTGGATTCATGCATCCCTTCTTGTAAGAGAGAGAGAAGACGCCTCTAGAGAGAGATTGTGTGAAGATGAGAGAGAGAAAAGTGCCCTTTTGCCCTAGAGAGAGAAAGTAATGAGGAGAGAGAACAGCGTGGGAAAAAGAGAGGGAGCAGCGTTCTAGGGTTTCTCACATCCTTTAGTGACAGAGAAGGCGGCAGCCTGATGAGGGAAAAAAGAGAATAATTTTTCTTAGGAGAAAAGAATCAACGCATTTCTTACACAAACCCTAGAGTCTAGGGTTTAAATATATGGACAAGCTAGCTTGACCCTGACTCAGAAAAACTTCCATAGCTAACCCGATGAGATTAAGTTAACCCCAAGCCCATGTACATCCATGACTTAACTCAATCTCAAAACCTTTGGACTCACACCTAGCCCAGTACAAGTTAGCCCCTTCAAAGCCCATAGCCCAACATGAGCCTTAAGATAATTTAGAGCCCAAAACAACTCTAGAACCCTCTATGATGCCTCATGAAGTGTGGACCTTAGCCTTCCCATATTCTCCTGGGCCTTGGGAGCACCACACCAGGTCCAAGAAGTACCATACCATACCAACACATGGTACATAGGCCGATGTTGATCAAGTGTTGGCAAGAGTGAACAGGCAAAAAAAAGAGAAGTAGAGAGAGGAGAGGAAGGATCTACCAAAGAAGGGGAGGTGGGTAGGTAGTGAAGGGTCATAGATCAAGATTTGGAGGTCAGCAATCAAGGCTAGAGGTTATCAATCG
>UESW01003581.1:0-31789 GCA_900491605.1 Calamus simplicifolius
ATAAAAAATTATTAATTTGCTATAAGAAGAATGAAAGGCAATTAAAAAATAAAATTTATTAGATTATATTTGATTTTTATGAAAGGCAATTAAAAAATCTAAAATTTATTAGATTATATTTGATTTGTAGAAATATTTATCAATTTTATTTTTAAAAATAATTTTTATTTTTTATTTTTAATCTTTAAAAATATATTTGATAAGTAAAGATTAAAAATATTTTTATATTATATTTCAATATAAGGAAAAATAATAATTATAAATAAAATGCCATCAACTTCTATGCTACAAAAATATAATTTCAATGGCACACTTTGCATTGCAAACCACCAACTCAAATCACTATCAAATTTAGGTGTTATCATTTATGAATGCATATTTTTTCAAACCAAATATACAATAGTATATAAATTTTTAATAGATTTGATTTAGGAGTTTTTTGTAAATTTAATGTTATATGACTGATAATCTGTTTTTCATACCAAACAAAGTAATCAATATTACTGTAACATTACCTGTGTATACCAAACATAGTATCAACATTATTAACAATCTATTCAGTAGTAATTTATCTTATAGGCAATCCACATTACCATTCAGAATTGCCTAGCGATGCACCAAATGCAACCTTAGTTATATCAAATGAATATTGTCTATGTAAGGGCTTTTGACTCATATTAATGGTGGCCTCTTAATTCTTTTATTTAAATGAGGTTTTGCAAATGCGTGACAAGTATAAGGATTACATATTGATAATTGGACTAAATCTACTTCTAATTCATCTTCATATTTCAATATAAGATATCTAAATCCTTGATATTTATCATGGGATTGGCAAAATATTCTGAATATTCTGTCAGGTGTGGACCCAGTCTATATAGTTTGAATTGGATCTACTTCAGCTTAATCCCCCAACCTTTTATTGGGGTAGATTGTGGCCACTTAACTGATAAGACTGAGTCTAAAGTTTTACTCTATGTTATTAAGACAATTTTGTCCTGCAACGGTGCTTACGGTATGTATACGATTGTCTCTCAGGATACAACTGTCTTTCTTTGATAAAAGTAGCACTACAATTTACCAAAAATATCGAACCAAGAATGCTTCTTCCTTTTTAATGCACTATAGCTATACTATCCCAAGAAGAGTATGCAAATGCCTAAGAGAGAAAATGATTGGATTAAATTTGGATTCAATTTGGAATGAACAAATGCAAGGGTCTAATGTCCTATATATATTTTAGATACCCTTTGAAAGCAACCCTACGGTTTAATTTGAATTTGAATTAATTGATCGGATTTGATCAAAGAAAGCCTTTGATACACCGATTCATCCCGTGATTTGATGAGCCGATCAGATAAGGCAATCCACGTCCCGATATGCCGTTTCACTATCGTGATATGATGATCACGTTATTAGATAGGTGGTTGCATGGCTTTGATACACCTTTTTACGATTAAAACGTTGATTTATCACAATGGCTTGATTGGAGCAATGCCTTATCTTGGATGGGCGCCTATCACCAACGGTCAACAGTTGATTGGTCAGCCGATGGGGGTGAGCTGTTGGATCGATACTGCTGCGATCGAGATCATGATCTGATCACCGCATCTTGACCCTTCATCCAATCGATCAATGATCAGTCTGATCCTGATCCGATGATTAACGATCAATTGATCTTAGCCTCTTATCTTAATCCGATCAATCTCCACCGTCGGATTCTCATATCCTCATGATCAAGAAAAAAATTAAAGCTCCTTAAGCTCCTTATGATGATGCGCAAATACAAAGTGCAAAGTGTGCCTACAAAGCGCACATTGCGCCCTTCGCGCGGGGATGATGCTATGCATCACCTTCAAGCTCTCCACTTATGGTGAGCCTAAGGAACTTAAACTTCAAGGAAGAGGTTTCAATATAAGTGAACCTTCCTTTCTTAATTTTTTTCGATGTGGGACTAAATGTCCTCATAATTTCTCATTCACATACAAGGAGGAGGTAATGGGCTTTCAAGGTCCATTAGGGTATTCAAGGCCTTTTGGCCCATTACCCAACAATCCCTCATATGAATGAAAATTGGTCTTAGATCAAAGATTAAAGGTTAGTAAAGGTGATCCCCTACATAAAGGATTTTAATGCAACTGAATACAGGCACTAAAGAGAGTATAGTAGGATGAAGTTGCATCAGAATAGGTAGCTTGTGGCTTTGAACCTTCCTTAGTTAGTTGTTATCGAGTTTACTTGTTAAAAAGTGAATATGATGTCTTGAACTTTTTAGCATTTTGTGTAAACCAAAACAATAATAATCACGCAACTTCTTTCCAAGCATTCTTTTGGTTCTTATTGTTGTGTTCATTTTGGCCTCGAACATATCCTGATTTCATGAGTGCTTCAGAGAATTAAACTTTAAAATTCTCATAGAATTGGTCCAGTTCACACTCACATTGGTGATTCTTATTAAGAGTATCCTGTTATGCCCCACATGGTTTTCATGTCATAAGAATCATTAAAAATAATACTTATCCTAGTTTCTTTAGCAGGTAGCACCAATTATCATAGGAATAAGTAGGATTGGACATCCCTAGTGCTATGCAAGTCTCTTCATAATTTAATTATCCCTTTTGAACCTAGATCTTGGGATCTTCAGTCAGCTAGGTTGGGTTCCACTATGAAGATTTTTCAGTTATAGGTTTTAAACCATTCCCCTCGATAAATAGTTTACTTGATCTCTTGGCAACCCCTTTATCAATGGATCCTTAGGTTTTTCTTTAAGTGAATATAGTCAATAGGAATAAGTAGGATTGGACATCCCTACGACGTATATATCTAGACTTACCACTATATATCTTATTCTGTGCTCTGCAAATTGCTGATTGACTATCACAATGTATGCATATTGCAAACATAGGTTTTGGCCAACATGCAATATCTTCTAAAAGATTTCGAAGCCATTCTGCTTCTTCAGCAGCCTTTTCTAAAATAATAAACTTAGATTCCATAGTGGATTGAGCTATACATGTTTGCTTAGAATATTTTCATGACACAGTACCTTCTCTTAAGGTGAATACATATCCACTTGTGGATTTTGTCTTCTGCATTAGATATCCAATTTGCATCACTATATCCTTCTAGTACAGTTGGATATCTTGAATAATATAATCCATAACTTAGGGTATATCGCAGATATCTTAATACCCTTATTAGAGCTGTCCAATGATTTGGACCTGGATTACTTATGAATCTGCCCAACTTATTGACAGCATATGCTATGTCAGGACGAGTGCAATTCATGATATACATTAAACTGCCAATTATATGTGAATATTCTAACTGAGATATGGGTTCTTCAGTATACTTAGCCAAATATAGATTAACATCTACAGGTGTTTTCACCAGACTAGTATCATACTTTTTAAACTTATTTAATATTTTCTTAATATAATAAGATTGAGATAATATTATTTTTTCAGATGTTCTAGTGATTCGAATTCCTAGTATAACATCTGCAACACCATATTTTTTATGTCAAAATGTTTGATCAATATTTTCTTTATCTGTTTAATCATTTCAATATTACTACCAATGATTAACAGGTCATCTACATATAAGCATATTATCATATACCCTTCAGACAGGGTTTTGGCATATATACATTTGTCACATTCATTTATTTTGAATCCATTTGATAACATGACATTATCAAATTTTATATGCCATTGTTTCGGTGCTTGTTTTAATCCATATAAGGATTTAACAAGTCTACACACCTTCTTTTCTTATCTAGGAAAAATTTATCATTTAGAAAAGCAGTTTTAACATCTATTTGATGAATTTCAAGATTGTTAATGACTGCAAAAGCGATTAACATTCTTATAGATGTTATTATACTTACTGGTGAATAAATATCAAAAAAGTTTATACCTTCTTTTTGTTTGAAGCCCTTAGCCACTAATATGGCTTTATACTTGTCAATTGATCCATCAACCTTTAGCTTTTTCTTAAAAATCTATTTGCATCCTAGAGGTTTTATACCAGATGGTAAGTCTACCAACTTCAGGTATGATTATGCATGATGGACTCAATTTCACTATTAACAGCTTCTTTCCAAAAGAGTGCTTCTGGATTAGAAATTGCCTCTTTGAATATTTGAGTTTCATCTTGTAACATATAAGTTAAATAATTAGGACCAAAGGACTTTGTAACTTTTGGTCTTTTACTGCGTCTGGGTTCATCTTCAGGATATTTTTTTTGACTAGCAGTATTATCAAAAGTTCTTTTATTTGAACTTATTTTTAATTTTTCTTTGCTTGAAAATATATTTTTCAAGAATAATGTATTCCTTGATTTCATGATTATATTTTTCTGTATATCAGATATATCTGATTTATATATAAGAAAGTGATATGCACTACTATTATGTGCATAACCATAAAAATATAATCAACAGTTTTAGGTCCTCTTTTGACCTTTTTGAGATCTAGAATAGCTACTTTAGCTAAACACCTCCACACTCTTAAGTAATTCTAAGAAGGCTTCTTTCCTTTCCATAACTCATAAGGAGTAACATGTATCTTATTAAGAATATAATTTGCTGAGAGAATTGCTTCTTTCCATAAATTCTATGGTGTACCAGAATTTATTAACATAGCATTCATCATTTCTTTTAATGTGCAGTTTTTGCATTCCGTAATTCCATAAGATTAAGGCGAATAAGGAGCCATAGTTTGATGAATAATGCCATGCTCTTGACAAAATTCATCAAAAGGTGCATCATATTCTTCACCTCTATAACTCCTTATGGCCTTAATCTTTTTACCAAGTTGATTTTCAACTTCATTCTTATAACATTTAAATATTTTTAAAGCCTCATCTTTAGACTTTAGTAGATACACATAGCAGTATCTCGTTGAATCATCAATAAATGTTATAAAATATTTTTTATCTTCTTGAGTTTGAACTGACTTTAAATTACATAGATCACTGTGAATTAAGTCAAGAGGTTCAGTATTTCTTTCTATTAAAGAAAATTATGTTTTTGCTAACTTAGCTTCAACACACACTTCGCACTTGTAATGTGAATCGATTTCATGATTAGATAATAATTTTAATTTTATTAATTTTTATAATGAATTAAAATTCACATGTCCTAATCTATCATGCCATAAACAAAAAGAGTCAACGATAAGTAGAAGAAGAAGCTTTATTCATTTCAAGGTTTCTGTGTACAGTCATTATATTTACCTTGAATAATTCATTATTCAAGTAACCCCTTTCAAAATATTCTCCCTTAGTGAGTACAAATTTATTAGACTCAAAAATCATCCTAAAGCCATGTTTGCTTAGGAGGGAGCCTGATATAAGATTCTTCCAGATGTCAGGGACATGTAGCACATCGTTCAGTAAAAGCTCCTTGCCAGATGTCATCTTCAAAATAATGCAGCCATGTCCTTCTATCTTGGATGTCGGAGTTATCCATGACCGGATTTCTACCATTGATAGGAGTATATGATGAGAACATACTCTTATCAGAGCAGACATGTCTGGTAGCTCCAGTGTCAATGTACCACTCATTAGCTTTGTCAATCATGTTTTCTTCAAACACAACAGCTGACAGCATTATCTCGGATACTTCTTGGGATAGGATTTTAGTAATGTTGATCTCTTTCTTTTCTTTATCCTTGAAACAACAGTCCTTGGATTTGTGTCCTTGCTTTCCACAGACAAAGCACTTACCCTTGAACTTATATTTCTTTGGATTGTCCTTCTTCTGTTTAAAGCTTTCGCCTGAAAATTTGTGTTTCTTCTTTTCTTCCATGAGGTTGGCCTTAGCTCAACATGTTGTCCTCCTGTCTTCTTGTCTTGGCTCTTATTGTCTTTCTCGATCCTCAAACGGACAATTAGATCTTCAATTCATATCTTCTTTCACTTATGCTTCAGATAGTTCTTGAAGTCCTTTCATAATGACGGTAGCTTCTCTATGATGGCAGTTACCTGAAATGACTCACTAAGAGACATTCTCTCTGCATGTGTCTCATGAAGGATGATCTGGAGCTCTTGGACTTGCTCTATAACAGTTTTGTGGTTGATCATTTTGTAGTCTAAGAACCTTTCAACCACAAACTTCTTATGTCCAGCGTCCTCTGTCTTATACTTTTTGTCTAGAGATGCCCATAACTCTTTGGCAGTAGCAATACTATTGTACACATTGCACAGGATATTATCCAGACCATTGAGGATGTAGTTCTTACAAAAAAAAGTCTAAATGCTTCCATGCTTCCACCGTAGCAATCACTTGCTTATCGGTCTCCCCTTTCTTCAGACTGATGGATCTTCATTCAGTACTCTGACCAGGTTCAGAATTATGAGGTAAACATATCTTTTATT
Source organism: Calamus simplicifolius (assembly GCA_900491605.1). Lineage (NCBI taxonomy): Eukaryota > Viridiplantae > Streptophyta > Magnoliopsida > Arecales > Arecaceae > Calamus > Calamus simplicifolius. The sequence continues at coordinate 6,382 of UESW01003581.1, forward strand.
GCCACCTTTTGAAGTCAGTACCAGAGAACTTCTTCGGTTTTTTGGCTTGAACGAATGTCGTCATTGTAGTCATCTATAGCAGTACTTCCATGACTCAAAAATTGTCTTATGATTGTTGGGGCAGATTGTGGCTACCTAACTAATAAGACTGACTCTAAAGTTTCACTCTATGTCCTTAAGACAATTTCGTCCCACAACGGTGCTTACATCTGTATGACGATTGTCTCCTAGGATACAACAGTCTTCCTTTGATGAAAACAACACTATAATTCACCAAAAATATCGAACCAAGAATGCTTCTCCCTTTTTAATGCACTATGCTATACTACCCTAAGAAGAGTATGCAAATGCCTAAGAGAGAAAAGGATTGGATTGAATTTGGATTCAATTTGAAATGAATGAAATCAAGGGTCTAATGTCCTATTTATAGGTTTTAGGTGCCCTTTGGAAGCAACCCTACAGTTTACTACAGTTTAATTTAAATTTGAATTAATTGATCAGATTTGATCAAAGGAAGCCCTTGATACACCGATTCATCCTGATATGATGATCAGTGATCAGTAAGGTAATCCACATCCCGATATGTCGTTTTACCATCGTGATCTGATGATCACATTATTAGATAGGTAGTTGTACGACTTTGATACGCCTTTTTATGATCGAAATGTTGACTTATCACAATGGTCTGATCAAAGCGATGCTTTATCTGGGATGGCGCATTGGATCGACACTGTCGCGATCGCGATCGTGATTTGATCACCGCATCTTGATCCTTCATCCAATCGATAATGATCAGTCTGATCCTAATCCGATGATCAATGGTCAATTGATCTTAGCCCCTTATCTTAATCCGATCAGTCTCCACCGTCGGATCCTCATGATCAAGGAAAAATTTAAAGTCCCTCAATGTGTGCAAAGTGTGCCTTCATTGCGCCCTTTGCGTGGGAGTGATGCATAGCATTACCTTCAAGTTCTTCACTTATGGTAAGCCTAAGGAACTTAAGCTTTAAGGAAGAGGTTTTCATATAAGGGACTAAATGTCCTCACAATTTCTCATTCATACAAAAGGAGGAGGTAATGAGCTTTCAAGGCCCATTAGGGTATTCAAGGCCTTTTGACCCATTACTCAACACTTTTTGGGTATCAAATTAGACTTTGTTTTGTTAGATCCCTGGTTCTTCTTTTGGGATGGTTTCAGCATGCGTCCTTGAGCTAACTTGGATTAAGGCATTTACCCTCAAAATTAGTTGTATGCCGCATCCGTGACAACATAGCAAGATGGTTGAGCCAGGGTAACATCGACAACAGACAGATCGTTTTTTTAGCTTTTGTTATACAATAATAAGCAGGTGTGGTATAGATGGTTTGAACAATTCGAAAGTGTTTTACAGATCCAGAAATAAAATGTTAAAATAACATGGTTTCTCTCTCTCTCTCTCTCTCTCTCTCTCTCTCTCGCACATTTAACCAGTAGAGCATAAAGCATCCTTCAAGGCAATCTGTCCCTTGTATTTTAGTTTGTTCTCCGGCCTTCAACATTGATAACTCCCAGAGATTTAGATTGTAACTTTCAACCCTCTCAATCATTTTACCTTTTCACTGCAATGGTGCTTGATTCATAATAATATAATATTATCAAAAAATTATATTATCATAATCTTACACTCGATGATCAGATTATCAAAATTGTATGATTATCCTGTTTAGTAATATTATTATAAGATTATATTATATATAATATAATATTATGTTTGGGTGAATGAGAATGTCCGGATGCATGAGAGTACCGCAAGATGCAGAGAGAAGAGGAAGGATGAGATAGCATAGACAAAGTTAAGAACATAATATAATAAGAATTATTAAATATTATCATCTAAATTATTATATCTAATTAACAAATATAATAGTCTGTATGATAATTTTGTATTAACAAGATGAATTATCATCAAGTGCCTTCTTTATATTTTTGTATTCATTTTTTTAATTATATATGTATTTTTTTTTTGAGGAGTTAATTGAAGTTTTTGCTAAGGTACGTACTGAACTTGTTTAGCTTGATTATCTACAATTTCGCTGGTGACATGATCCATCTAACGTGACAGCGCCCGTCTTGGATCTTTTGTCATATAGTTTCTCACAAGACTAACGATAAGCCAAACGCTAGCTGAGAACATGTGGATCCAATGTTTGCGCTTCCCTCATCCTCATAGTTTGTAGTTTTCCTTCTGTGTTTGCTGGATAAATTATTCCTTTAATATAGTGGCTAGATGATGTCGACTTCACCATTCTTGGGGCATTTGGTAAGGATAATTCATATAAGATCATCGGTGACCCAGATAGAAGTGATTGGATCACCATATTTGATTGCATCTTAGTGATCCTAGGTAATACTCAATTCAACTTATCTAAGCCTTTTTCCAACTAAATGAGTTGGTTATATATATATATATATATATATATATATATATATATATGGATATGCTTCCTTCGGACCAAGTCGACATTCAAATTACAAATAGATATATCTTCTTTAATTATTTCTATTCATATTAGTTTAAATATAATGGATTGATAAGGATAACCCTAAATAATTTCCACCTTTAAAATCATTAGCCAACTCAGTAAACTCATACCTGCCAATGAGATTGGGTATCAAAAATCATTCTTAAGTAGTAATTTTAACTTGAGATTTAGGGACTAAATTGCCCTCATCTATATGAAAACTACTTGATATTCTTTTATATTAATAATATAATTTATATTATTTTATATTATTATTTAATTATAAAAATATAATAAAATATAATAATTTAATCTAAATATGATAATAATAAATAATATGAGATAATGATAAATTATTTTATACTTGTAAATTATATTAGGGTTGTTATTCTTGAAGATAAAAAGAGGTTAACTGATCTTGAATAATTTTCCTATTTGATGATTGATGGTTCAAAATTTCTATGGTATACCAAATATGATGATCTTATATTATCAAATATCTTCATTATAAGGGTCACTAATAATGTGAAATCGTCATGGAGATCCTATTTGGATTAGCAAAGGCCCTTTAGGTGTAAGCTCGTGCATCACTTCCGTAGCTTAGTACATTCACTTCAAGAACTCCCTTTAATATCTCTAAAGTGTTTGAAATAGGGAATAAGAGGGAATATCTAGGGATATCCCCTCTTATTCCCAAAAGCCATAAGTATCTCTAAAATGTTTGAAATAGGAATAAGAGGGAATATCTAGGGATATCCCCTCTTATTCCCAAAAGCCATAAGTATAAGGGATAGCTGGTAATAAAGTTAACCAAAGGGATAATCCATGGGATATCCCCTCAATTTATTCCCTAAAAAATGCAGAAATAGCTGGTTAAAAAAAGTTATCCGATTTATCTTTTTGTATTTGATATGATCAATGGATAGCCAAGGATATTCTAGGATAGTCAGGAGACAAACTCTATCCCGTATACTTATCCATGGATAATATTTTTTCTATCAAACATTACCTAAGTATATCTTGCTCTAGTTGCCTCGCACAACAAGCATGTTTAAAGAATTTCTCAACAGATAAGGTTCATCCGGGTATGGATGTATATAGGAATTTAATCATGACGACATTTTTTGGTTTGGACAAAGTTAGTTACAAAAGAGTTTTATTCCCAAGTAAAAGGATTATTTTGGGGATAAAACGGGATATGGGAGATTTATTCTAGTTTATTTTATCCTCCTCTCTTTGAACCAACCAAGTCTGTAGATTTCTTGAAAGAAGAACAGGCAAACCCTGCATCCTTCTCAAATTTTTAGTCAAAAAGGAAATATAATTTTCTCTCTTATTTTATGGATCTTCATGCATCATCCATCAACGAGAGAAACGCCTTAGCAGTTACAATTCTCTTCTATGAAGAGAAGTAAATGGAGACGTAAGTGCAGCGCAGCAACTCGCATAGCATGCATTTGAACTGGTTTAATTTTTCATAATGAACAACGAAAACGGCCAGATTAATTTAATAAGATATATAAGAAGGATGGATGGCATGAAATGGCTGCGTGATTGAGAAGGGGGGGGGGGGGGAAGGAGAGAGTGGAAAGAGGAATGTGAATTTTTTTACACCACGCTTCTCTCTCCTATCTTTTACTCTTTCCTAATAATACCACTTTATATCCTAATAAATATTAGGGCGTAATTTGAGTATTAAACGGCTGGAATAACTTACGTTGTTCTCACCTCGTATCCAACGCATGCATATATAGCCGCTAGAATAGTAGCCATTGTGCGAGGGAAACCGAAGAGAACCGTCCTGCCGTTGGAGAAATGAAGAGGTCTCACCTCGCCATCTTCTTCTTCCTCTTGTTCTCGATCTCGTCGTTCTCCGTCTCGACGGCCGAGGAGGCGACAGCCACCGCCGACTACATCATCGAGGTCGATCTACCGAAGGGCGTCACATTGGAGTCCTTCAGCCTCAAAACCCTCGCCGCTATCCTCGGCAGGTCGGCATTTTCTCTCATTCATTGGACCCCTTCTTTTCTGCTCTTTGTTTTAGGAATTGGGCTTGGATTCTGGATTCCGATATCTTCTGAGATTCTTTTGGTGTCCCTGTTGAAGCGTGGAGGCCGCGAAGAAAGCCTTGATCTATGAATACGAGTTCACCCTCAATGGTTTCGCCGCCTCGCTCACCAAAGAACAGGCTTCGAATATTAGACGTAAGTTGCCTTGCCCGCAAATTAATTAGGTGATGTAGTTAAGGGCGTTTCATAACTCAAATAGAACCATGATGCTGATTATTATCTTAGATTACTTAAGATAACCCGAAAAAAGATCCCATAAAATCTAAATCATCGTCCGTCTATGAAATATCAAAACTATCCATTATTAGGTAAGCTAAATTTATAGTAAAAACTACTCATATATTCAGCAAGAATCATAATAATTTATTATTATTTCATGCTATTTATTATTATAATATTTAGATGAAATTGCAATATTTTTTAGTATTATATATGATATAACATTATATATAATTATAATATTATAGTATAACATTAATACGTATATTATATTATATTTTAGTCTTATAATATTAAATTCTATTATATTAATGTAAAAATAATATCGGTATTTTAATCTAAGATTACTGGCAGTGATCTTGGACTGCCGACCACACAAATGACCTAAATGGATCACCTTAACACCCTAAAATCCTCGAAATGGAGGAGGGTGATCCATCGATTGTTTTCCTTAATTTTCTTGCATTTTTGTTTTCCAATCTGTTTAACGGGCAAAAATGATTCCTATATAACACATTCCTTTAAGTTAGAAACCTGGTAGACTGGTTGTTTGTTAGAAAACACGTCCACTAAATTACATAATTCAAAGCAAATGTCCATGCAATTTACAACACAAAGAATGAAGTGGTACCACTGGACTTGACAATCGTCTGGGCGAAGTTGGAACAATGCGAGTAGGCTTGCATATAGCATCTAACTGCGCGTAAGATCCCTAGTTTGTTCTCAATTTGCCATCATTTTATTCTAGCCTTATCATTTGACCCCTTTCTCTGTACTTTTAACTGCGATTCATGGTGTCTTCTCATAGCGAATATTTTGCTTACAATCATTCAAATTGATCTTTTTTGGCAGACCAACCTCATGTTCTGGCTGTCCTGCTTGAGAAACATTACCTGTTAGCACCTATCTACCCCTGAGACGTTAGCTTGCAGGACTTCTCTGAGCACGTTGCACCCCCTTTATCTAAATAATTCGCGCCTTCGTACCAATGAAATAAAGATGCAGCAGTTCTATATGTATTTGGAGCTCTTCAGCACATCAAGCAGCAACAAATTATGGTTCCACGTGTTTAATCCGATGAACTCGTTTTGTTACAGTTGGAGCTCTGATGTTTACTTAATTGCATCCTTTTAGCTTGCATAGAAAGTTTTGGTAGTGTCTTCTCCAATAGAGCTTGGAAAAATCATATAAATAAAATTGTTCTGCGTTACATATCCTCGCTATGATTCAAAATAATTCTTCTCTTTTGTTTTCTTAGCTCAGTTCTTCACTCTTTACAAATACTATGTATCAAATCAGATAAGCGATGACTTTAAGTGAGGGAAACACAAACTGAGTCAGATCTTGGCGCAATGAACTTTAATTGAAATAATATGAAGGCAGAAGCAAGACAAAAAAAAAAAAAAGAAAGAAATTCATGACTTTGAAAAGTGGAAGAAAAGACTAAAGAAGAAACTGTCAGGTTCTGGGGCTCCTCCTCTCCCATTTCCTAAGGGAAAGAAGTGGAGCTATTGTCCCAACCGAGTGAGTGGAGAAAAGAACAAGAAATCTATTATCTGCCCTAGAATTTTCTTATTGCCTGTATTTTTTTTACTTAAGCTAAATCATGTAGTCAGTTTAGGAAATACATAAGGTGCAACATAAAGAGGCTGTGCCATATGATCACACGCTAGATTTTGTTATCTTTCTTCTCTTAGCTTTGATATTTATTTTTGGCTAATTCTAATGGCGTTCTTTTCTTGAGAAAATTTTCTCATGAAGTCCAAGAAAAGGAAGCCATAAAAGATCCCATCTTTTACTTTATATGTTTCGGAAATTATTACAAATTTTTAATGATTTTTCTTCGTTCTTTCCAAATTGTGCTTACGCCCTGCATGCCAACATCGTACTTATTCCCCATGCATGTGCAAAACAAGTAGCTCAATTTCAATCAAACTAAAATCAAGTATGATGTGTCAAATGTGTAGCATCTGAACTTTTTAACTGCAACCATCCATGTGAATTAGAAGTATGCTAATAAGATAGTTGCATCATGAATAAATTGTTCACAATAAACATATATAGTAAACATAAGATAAAATTATGTGCAAAGAAGCACTAATTAAACATGAAGTAGCTGAGTTTTGTACTGAATGCAAATCAACAGAGAAAGCTAGGGAAAGCATGTAAAGAACTGAATACTTGTTGTTGAGGTTTGGATGCGTTCTAGTCGTTGCCATTATCGATCCCAGGTGATCCAAATTTGAGTTTTCTCCATTATTTTGGACAAACTTTCAAGGCCCAGAAGGAAAAAATGAACTTTCTGAGGCATCCAGTGCTTGTGGAATGCCATCTAGTTCCCCACCAAAGTCCAAAGGAGAGAAATAGCCACGGATAACATCAAAACACTCAAGGTCCATATCATCAAGAGCATGCACAGAGTTTCCTTGGAAGTCAAGTCCAGTCAGTGTTTCTTTGTTCCTCCCTTGATCGGTCACTTCTGAAGCTTTGCCATCCCCGATGGAGACTGCTGGGCTGTGGCCTGGGAAGAGACTGAGGTGTCTCAACAACTTGTCCTTCTGGAAAACGTCGTTCCACAAGAGCACAGACGCTTATCTCGTCCACAGTGTTTCTCATGAGTCTTCAAGTCTGAAAGAAGAGAGAACTTCTTGGTGCTGCATCGACTGCAGGTGTAACTCTTGTCACAGTGACTCCTCTTGTAATGTCTTTGTTCTGCATCACTGCAGGGTAACTCTTGTCACAGTGACTCCTCTTGTAATGGTTCTTCACACATGTAATTGTCTTCAGAGGTTGAAAACGCTCATGGTTCCTATTTCTTTTACAACCAACAGCGGGGCATGAATACCTCTTTATAGCCATAGGCTCTGAGCTTTCTTCATTGCTTGGCTTGAAAAGGGCAGCTGGGGTCTTGTACTGGTCTCCATGGCCTCTCATATGCATCCTTAGGTTTGCAGACCTTTTAAACCCCTTTCCACAGGCTGGACAGAAGTAGGTACATAGAGCTAAAATTTCTTCCTCTTTTAGTTCTAAGACTTCGTATGAGCCTGGGGAAAGATTTTCTCCATCCACGCTATTTTTCCGGTTCTTCTCACCATGGTGCTTGTCAGGAACTGCTTTGGTTCCTTCATTCCTGGAACCAGTAGAACTTTTGATCGAGTCTCTGTGTTCCATAACCTTGTTTCTCTCGGAAGAGATGCCCTCATTTTGCTGTGAAGTACCATTCAAAACTGTATCATTTATTGATGGAAGAAGGTTACCAACTGTTGACANGGTAATCCAGATTACCAATGCAGGATAGATTATCATTCAAAATACGTATCAAACATGATTATTTAATGAGATCTTTTTAAATTACCAATAATACGATATGCTACCAAACGCCCTCTAAATGGAAAGCACTAACTAAAAAACAAGAAAAACTGTCATGTTTCTCGCGAGGGATTGTTCTGCACAGCTCGTCTTTTTTAGGACGAGTTATAACTGGTTAGCGCTAAATGCCAAGGGAATAAACATCAGCTTAGTTAGTTCTCAACTTTAGCAGATAAGTCAGGCTCTTTAGGTAGTGTTTGATATGGGGGATAAGGAAGGATATCCCCTGAATATCCCTTCTTATTCCTAAATGCTATAGCTAGAAGGGATAGGTCTGAAAAAAATTAACCAGAGGGGATAACCCATGGTTAACCATGGTTAACCATGGATTATCCCTTGAACTTATTCCTTAGGGAACCCAGGAACAACTAATGTTATCCCTTGATGGCAGACTTGTAATTTTAAAAAATGCTTATTCCCTCAGCTATCCTCTGGATAAATGCTATCCCGTACATTTATCCAGGGATAGCTTTTGGGCTATCAAACACTACCTTAATGATTTGTACGATACTTGTATTTGAAGGGAAAAAAAATCTACAAAATACTTTCATTTAAAGCTCTATAATGAACCTCCACCCAATCCTCTATTTGATTATCAGCTTATTAGTTCCAAAATCATGATTTTATTCTTCCCTGAATATTTTTAAAATCATTAAAATTATTTTTTTTAAGATGTTCGGTTGTTAAAAAGAAAAGGTTAGAAAAAGAAAAGACCAAGGATATTTAAAGGATTCCTTTCAAAGCAGAAGTTGGATTCAAGATTTTATAATAAGGAGAAGAATTCTTTCCTCTTGTATTGCTAGAAAAGTATATATTTGATTTCAAAGAGTATTTGGATAATAAAATATCACAATATAGTCATATTGATGAAGGACCGATTCGCATGCAAGTAAATTTTATATGATTAATTATTGCAGTTGATTAGTCTTCCGAAGTAATAGTCTAGGAGGGATTCAGGAAAACTCATAGTAACTCCACACACGAAACAGTTCCACATAAAAGTAAAGAAGAAAGACCGCCGAGGCTAAAAAGCCCCGGTAAGGCTTGCTCTCCTTTAATAAAGTTACTAGTAGATTAGATGGGGTGTACTTGGCATGAGGGGAAGATCAATGTGCTAAAGGGGTCGCTCTGCCTGATGGATGCGCCCTAGATGACCAAGCTTCGAGCCCACGGATTGCGACAAGTATCCGCTAACCTGGATGACGATCATCTTGAATCTTGGATTCGTGGCTACTGAGGGATCTGCAAGATCACCATACAAGGGCTAATAAGAAAAGAAAAAATCAGAATAAAGATAAATAGATGATGAAGAAGTGGAGAAGGAGGTGGGGCGGCCAAGGATCCTTGGGCATCCTCTGGATGGGGCAAGGCGGTGGCTAGGGCTCTTGGGCGGCTGCTTGAAGGGGTGCAAGGGGCGGCTAGGGTTTGGGGCCTCCAGTGGTGGATGGAAAGAAGGCGGCTAGGGTTTAAGGTTGGGCAGCTTGGATGCAAGCATGCACAGAGCAAGAACACAAGAACACCAAGGAAAATATGACTCAAAATAATTGATTGATTGTATTGATTGATTAAAAGGTTCGATCCCTTTTTCATACAAGAGAGTCTCTTTTATATGATAAAGACTTAGGGCCCAAGTAAATATAAATATGGAAATAAAAAGAGGTGCCCCTTTTTATGAAAGAAAATTTAAAATAATTCCAAATTGACGCCCACTTTCTTTCTAAAATGTGAATTAAGTAGCGCCCTTTGAATTTGAATACATAAAAGAAAATTCAAAATTCAGTAATTTGAGGTGACCATATTGGGTGTCCTTCACTTGCTTCTTTGGGTTGAATTCAGGGTTGAAATTTCAAAAGAACTAGGCGGCAATATGGGCATCCTTCACTTGAAATTCAGGGGTAAAAATTCAAATATGGGCGGCATACATTTGGGCGCCCTTCACTGCCTCTATGTGTAGGCCTTGTCTTCTTCTTCCATACTGGTATCTCCTCTTGTAAGCTAAATAAACTTACTATAGGATTCACATTAAAATAAATTAAACTGAATAGGATTCAAATTAAAATAAACTAAACTGGACATGACTCAAATTAAAATAAACTAAACCTAAATTCCTAACTCAAGACTTAAATCAAAACTAATCAGATATCTACAAAGGGTTAAGAATCCTCTGCCTGATCTTGGTGCCCGCACCAATTCTTTCGGGGTGGGAAGAACTCGATCACGTCGAGTATGGGTCGTTCTGGCTTTGATATATCTCTAGTAGGTCTGGGTTGAGGCGTTGCAAGTCCTCTCGAGTAATCCATGAATTATCAGATTTGAGACGACCCTGCCATCGGACCAGGTAGCATTGATAACCGCAATTCCAGATCGTAATGACTTGATCGTCTAGGATACGCTCGATCCGCTCTCCTCGCTTAGGCAAAATTGGTGGTGGACACTCTGGGTAGGTTCGCTCATGAAAGGAGGGTTAGGTCCAAAGTAATCACTAGGAATCGCTGCCGGTTCCCTATACTCTACTGGTCTGCAATATTGAAAGTTGAGCTAATACCCAATCGAGGGCAGATCTAGCACATAGGCATTGGGTCTACCTTCTCTATCACTTTAAAGGAGCCAGCTCCGTGAGCGTGAAGTTTCTTAACGTCCATAGCGGGAACCATTTAGGTCTAAGCCTAACCATAACAGAATCCCCTACACTGAACTCTTTGGCTCTTCTTTGGGAGTTAGCCAGTCTTTTATAAGTTTCATTACTTAGATTTATTTTATGGCTAATATTCTTATGTAAGTCTCTGATATGCTGTGCAAATGCTTGTGCGGACTCTAAGACTCGTGTATGGAGAGGTAAAGAAATTAAATCAAGTGGACGATTAGGCTTGTACCTATGGACTATCTCAAATAGACTCTTGTCCGTAGACCTGTTCACTAAGCTATTGTAGGTGAACTCTGCACGAGGTAGCAATAGATTTCACGTCCCTAGGTGTTCGCCTACAAGGCACATAAGAAGGTTTTCTAGACCACGGTTCACCACTTCAGTTTGTCCATCCGTTTGGGGGTGAAAGGCTGTAGAAAAATTAAGTTTGGTCCCTAATAGATGCCATAGCGATTTCCAAAAGTAGCTGGTGAACCTAACATCCCTATTAGAAACAATGATCTTGGGTAGGCCATGGAGCTTGACCACACTGTCTAAGAAAAGTCGGCTATCCTAGATACGTCAAAGGTTTGCGAATAAGGGATGATGTGTGCCATCTTAGAGAACCTATCAACCACTACAAAGATGGAGTCATGCTTCTTTGGGTCTTAGGTAATCCTAGAATGAAGTCCATATTGAGGTCTTGCCAAGGGCGATCAGCACTGGCAAAGGAGTGTATAGACCAGTGTTCTGCTTCTGCTATTTTGCAATGGCACAAGTTCGACATCGGGCTACTATCAAGGCAACGAGCCTTTTTAATCCTGACCAGTAAAATTGCTAGGATAGTCTTATATCTTCCAAAATGACCAGCTAATCCCCCAACATGCGTTTTCCAGACTAAGAACTCTCTAAGTGACGTCCTAGGGATACAAAGTATATTGCCCCTAAAAAGGTAACCATCCTGGATGGTATAATCTCCATTGGTACTGGATGGTCCTAGCTGAAGGGTCTTATGAATTTCACCAAAGTTAGGGTATGTCTCATACTCATCTTTTATCCGGTTGAACCCTATAACTTCGGTGCTAACAGTACTCACAACAAAGACTTATGGCTTAGGGCGTCTGCTACCTTATTTTCTACCCCGGTATGGTATTTCAGGACAAAAGTGTATGCCTGAATGTATTCAACTCATTTACCGTGCCTAGAATTGAGCTTCTTTTGGGAGTTCAGAAATCAGAGTGTCTTATGATCAGAAAATAAAACAAACTCCTATGGCAGTAAGTAATGTCTTCAATACTTAAGGGCCTGTACTACCACATAGAATTCCTTATCATAGGTGGAATATCTAAGTTTAGCTTTAGTTTTTTGCTAAAAAAGCTATGGGATGATTTTCTTGGCTTAACACTCCACCTATACATACTCCCGATATGTCGCACGTAATCTCAAATACCTTAGAAAAGTCTGAAAGTCTATGTACGAGTGCATGAGTCATCCTATCCTTAAGCTCTAGGAAGGCCTCATTAGCTGACTTAGTCCACTCGAAATTATCCTTTCTAATACAATCAGTGATGGGTGAGACAATGGTGCTAAATCCCCTAATGAATTTCCTATAAAAGGTTGCTAGGCCATATGATCACACGCTAAATTTTATTATCTTTCTTCTCTTAGCTTTGATATTTATTTTTGGCTAATCCTAATGGCGTTCTTTTCTTGAGAAAATTTTCTCATGAAGTCCAAGAAAAGGAAGCCATAAAAAGCTCCCATCTTTTACTTTATGTTTCGGAAATTATTACAAATCTTTTAATGATTTTTCTTCGTTCTTTCCAAATTATGCTTACGCCCTGCATGCCAACATCGTACTTATTCCCCATGTATGTGCAAAACAAGTAGCTCAATTTCAATCAAACTAATTAAAATCATGTATGATGTGTAAAATGTCTAGCATCTGAACTTTTTAACTGCAACCATCCATGTAAATTAGAAGTATGCTAATAAGATGGTTGCATCATGAATAAATTGTTCACAATAAACATATATAGCAAACATAAGATAAAATTATTGCAAAGAAGCACTAATTAAACATGAAGTAGCTGAGTTTTGTACTGAATGCAAATCAACAGAGAAGCTAGGCAAAGCATGTAAAGAACTGAAAGTTGTTGTTGAGGTTTTGGATGCGTTCTAGTCGTTGCCATTATCGATCCCAGGTGATCCAAATTTGAGTTTTCTTCATTATTTTGGACAAACTTTCAAGGCCCAGAAGGAATAAATAAACTTTATGTGGCATCCATTGCTTGTGGAATGCCATTTAGTTCCCCACCAAAGTACAAAGGAGAGAAATAGCCATGGATAACATCAAAACACTCAAGGTCTATATCATCAAGAGCATGCACAGAGTTTCCTTGGAAGTCAAGTCCAGTCAGTGTTTCTTTGTTCCTCCCTTGATCGGTCACTTCTTAAGCTTTGCCATCCCCGATGGAGACTGCTGGGCTGTGGCCTGGGATGAGACTGAGGTGTCTCAACAACTTGTCCTTCCTGGAAAACGTCGTTCCACAAGAGCACAGACGCTTATCTCGTCCACAGTGTTTCTCATGAGTCTTCAAGTCTGAAAGAAGAGAGAACTTCTTGGTGCTGAATCGACTGCAGGTGTAACTTTTGTCACAGTGACTCCTCTTCAAATGGTTCTTCACACATGTAATTGTCTTCAGAGGTTGAAAACGCTCATGGTTCCTATTTCTTTTACAACCAACAGCGGGGCATGAATACCTCTTTATAGCCATAGGCTCTGAGCTTTCTTCATTGCTTGGCTTGAAAAGGGCAGCTGGGGTCTTGTACTGGTCTCCATGGCCTCTCATATGCATCCTTAGGTTTGCAGACCTTTTAAACCCCTTTCCACAGGCTGGACAGAAGTAGGTACATAGAGCTAAAATTTCTTCCTCTTTTAGTTCTAAGACTTCGTATGAGCCTAGGGAAAGATTTTCTCCATCCACGCTATTTTTCCGGTTCTTCTCACCATGGTGCTTGTCAGGAACTGCGTTGGTTCCTTCATTCCTGGAACCAGTAGAACTTTTGATCGAGTCTGTGTGTTCCATAATCTTGTTTCTCTCGGAAGAGATGCCCTCGTTTTGCTGTGAAGTACCATTCAAAACTGTATCATTTTGATGGAAGAAGGTTACCAACTGTTGACATCAATTGAGATATTATAAAAACCAAACCATTGGTCACGAGCTGCTGCTTCGCTGCGAGTTCATTTGGTTGGACAGAACCTTGGGTATTAATGGCCGAATGGATCACATCCTGAACATGGTGAATCTTTTGATCAATGAATGCGAGGCTGTTGAGCACTGCTATTGGGTCCCAATCCACTGCTAGGTTCGTCTGATTGTTGGCAAACTGAGCAATTTGATGTAGTATTTTAACTGCTTGCTCAGAATCATAAGGCCAAATGGATGAGCAGTCCAAACTATGGAAGTGCTCGGGGAAATACTGTCCACTTCCAGCACCATAGCCTGGACTTCCTGAATCAAATTGGGCAACCAGTTGGCTTGGATTAATATTTTCAGCAGGGTTGCTCATGGAAGAGGAAGTTTCAAAAGTTGGCCTCTGCATATGATGCATTTTAAGTCCTTTACTATGTACAAGATGTAAAACCATTCAAAGCATTAGACTTTCCCGAGACTTGCTATGTTTCAATTAAAAAGACCAAAGAAAATCCTAATGTAAGAACCCACCGCTCTAAACCAAGTTTGGATCAAAATTCGCCAAGTAAATCATGGGCCAAAAACAAAAAAGAAAAATAACATGTAGCGATAAAAAAAAGAACTAAAATCTGGAAAAGGGATGAAAGAAGCCATTTACTCCGATACAAAGAACCGGAAAACACTAACCATGCATGGAGATACATGAAACACATTTAAACAAATACACAAACTCAAAGCCTCACATTTCCAACAAGCAGACAACATGCAAAAGCTATATACTTTCATACCATCTTGCTCTTTTTTTATTTAAGAAAAAACATTTTCATCAACATTTCTAATGCGAAAATTCACAAAAGAGTGCGACAAGTGATAAGCTGCAGCCAAATACAGCAAAAAAAAAAAAAAAAACAATAAGGGAGAAAATAAGAAGAAGAGAGGATAGACTCATTGATCACAAGAAAGGCAAAAAAAAAATATCCCAAAACCCATTCTATCAAACCAGCCACAGACCACTGCTGGAAAAAGTGTTGGACTACATTAATTTGCATCTAAAATATGGTTAACAAAATCTACCATAGCAACCATCCATGCATACAGGCGAATGCTTAGCTAAAAGGATATCCAATGGTTGGTTTATCAATTCATGTGTTGATCAAACATCTTGATGCAAGAAAGCCCATTCAACGTATCATTGTTGCACCAATCATAAGGTCTCATGATCAATTTGTTGGCTGTTTGAGTCCACCATTCACCACAAATGAAAGGTGCATATAAGCCAACTGCACAAAAGTTTCATTGGATCGTTAAGCAATTAAATATGGGATCTAAAGGTGGGCATTTGTATGCATGCCTTAATCAATGCTCGACTAATGAAATATTTGTTAGGATTTAGTCCTGATGAATAGCTCGTTGGAGAAGAACCCTGGGCTTTCATCCTTTGTTATCAATTATTAGGTATGTAGTCTTTTGATCCAAAATTCAAGATTGTGTAGCGGTAAAGTGTTTGCTCTTGAACCTCTTGATCTTGGGTTCAAAACTTCATAGCCCTTTTTCTCCTTTTTGTCCTAAAGAATTATTAAAAATAATTCTTTTTCTATTCTCTACTGAATCCTCTCTCTCTTCACATGGTTTTTCCTTTAACGCTTTCCCTCTTCACATGGTTTTTCCTTTAACGCTTTCTTTTTCACATGATTTTTCCTTCTTGAATTAATTCCACATCCGTTCGCTTCTGTTTCAAGGAATTAATTCCCAAAAAGTTGCTCGTCCAACCCTCTCTCCGGATCTTCTTTCTGCACCGTGAAGCCTTCACCACGTGTCACCTTCACACGATGGATGGACACACGTCATCCAAGAGACACCATGAAGCCTCTAGCAACTTCCTAGACCATCCCACAAATGATTTCTCAATGCACGAACCTGGAGAAGGAAGGGAAAGATAAGAGAGATAATAAGGAGAAGATAGGGCTGCCGCCCTGCGATGAGAGAAGGGATTGGAGAAAAGAATATGTTCCCTATTCCTTCAAACCCTTGAACTAGAGTTTAAATACATCCATGAAGTGGGCCAGGCCCAGACTCAACAAAAACTCCCATGATCTAACCCAATGAGATTAAACTAATCCCCAAGCCCGTGTACACCCGTGACTTGATTTAATCTCAACCCTTGGACTCAAACCCAGCCCAATACAAGTTAGCCCCCCTGGGCCTTGATAGCACCACACCAGGCCTAACAATCTCCACCTTGGTGCTTTCAAGGCCTCAGCATGTCCGCCGTGTCCATCAGCTGCAATCCCTACTAAAGCTGTTCCGTGAAAAAACTTGGATAATGTATTGCTATGTTCTCCTTGGTATGTACCTTCACCAGCTCCACTCCATCTTCTTCCATCAGCTCTCTGTAGTCGAAGCCTTCCTTCCAAGAGTATCCTCTGGCCACTAGTCCTACCTTGTACCTGATACCTCCTTGCTCTGAAGGCCCTTTCTTGCGCTGATAAACCCATTTGCAATCAATGGATTTCTTTCTTGTGGCAGCTGGATCACTTGCCACGTGCCAGTCCTGTAGAGAGACTGCATCTCCTCTACCATAGCCTGCATCTTCTGCCATAGCCTGGACCCACCTATCTCTGTCCTGGCTATCCTAGCTCTCCACAACCTCCTCATAAGTGTAAGGGTCTTCATTCGATGTCATCAGGGCATATGACACCAAATCCTTAAAGCCATATCGAACTGGTGGTCGCACGTTTCTCCTGGGCCTGTGCAGTGCGATCCTAGTATCAGTCCCCTGCCCAGCTGCATCCTCCTGAGTCCTCTGCTCAGCTGCATCCTGCTGAACTTCCTAGCTTTTGACTCCTCTGTCAGTCCTCTCCACCTGAATCTCAAATCCTTCTAGTCCACTAGCAAATGGCACGATTGTGTAGGAGGTTATCTGACTAGTATTACCGTGTTTCACCTCCTGTAGTCCCTGCTGTGCATCTGTACCATCTCTACTCTGGAGAATCGAGCTCTCATCGAAGGTCACATCCCTACTGATGATGACCTTCTTCTCCAAGGGATCCTACAACCGATATCCCTTGATTCCATGCGGGTAGTCCATGAACACCATCTTCTTAGACCTGGCGTCCAACTTACTCCGCTCTCCAGCACCAACATGCACATATGCCATGCATCCAAACACCCTCAAATGGTTCAGGCTTATCTTCCCTCCAGACCATATCTCCTCTGGAATGCCTTCATCCAACCTGGTGTGCAGTGATCGATTGATCAAGTAGCTAGCTGCACCTACTGCATCAACCCATAATATCTTTGGAAGCCCTGCCTGCAGCCTCAAGCACCTTGCTTTTTTCAACAGTGTTCTGATCATTCTCTCAGCCACCCCTTCATGTTGAGAAGTTTTCATTACCGAGAAGTGCCTTTTGATGCCCCACTCCTCACAAAATCTCTAGAACTCCTTGTTGGTGTATTCCCCGCCACTGTCTGACCTCAGACACTTCACACTCCTACCCTGCTCCTTCTCCACCTCAGCCTTTCAAATTCTGAAGTTGGTGAAGACCTCTAATTTCTCCTTCATGAAGTAGATCCACTGCTTTTTTGAGAAATAATCTATCAAGGTAATGAAGTATCTAGCCCCATTCCTTGCAGAAACTAGGGCTGATCCCTAGACATCTATGTGTACTAAATCTAGGGGTTCTGCACTCCTAGCGGTGCTGACCAAGAATTGTACACTCCTCTGCTTTTCCATCTGACATGGCTCATAAATTTCCATGACTCCACCACTCAGGTTCGGAAGTAGTCCTCTCTTGCTCAGTTTATTCATCCCCTTGTCTCCCATATGGCCTAGGCGGTAATGCCACATCCTGTACATATCCCAAAGATCCTGTTCCATAGCTGCTGCCTTAGATTTCCCTATCACCATAGTGCCCTCCAACCTGTATAGGTTGTTCTTCAGCTTTCTCCCTCTCATCACCACCATAACTTCATTGGAGATGTTCAGAACTCCACTCTTGGTATGACTGCTGAAGCTGTATCCAGTCTGCTCTAGGTACCCCAGTGACACCAGATTTTTCTTGAGTTCTGGGACATGCTTCACGCTAGTAAGAGTGCACACCATGCCATCAAACATCCTCACCCTTACTGTGCCAATCCTTGCCACCTTGCAAGGGTGATCATCTCCAAGGGTCACACATCCTTCATCAACCTCTGTGTAAATACTGAACCATGACCGGTTGGGAGTGTAATGATGAGAATAAGCTGAATTCAAGGTCCACATCTCTGTACTATGACTGTGATCATCTGATACCACCAAGAGATCATCCTCCACCTCCTGTCCTGCAACTGTACTCAAAGACTCAGATCCTCCCTTTTCTTCCTTTTTCAACTTAGGACAATCCCTTTTAAAATGTCCTATCTCACTACACTTGTAGCACTTAGCCTTCCTAGACTGTAACCGTTCCCTAGGCCTGCTCCTGTCCCTGCCTCTGCCTTTGCCTAACCTTTTCCCAACTAATAGACCCTCCTGGGGAACAGCTTCCTTGGTCATCTTCTCCCTCTGCTCATTCATCTGAAGCACCGAGATAATATCTTCATGGAACAATGTCTCCTTCTCGTAGAGCAGCATCGTGACCAATGAGTCATGTGATATGGGTAGCGAACACAATAGCAAAAGTGCCTTATCTTCCTCCTCCATCTTGACCCTGACATTCAGCAATTCATTGCTCATCTGGTCGAACACCTGGATGTGGCCCAGCACATCTTCACCTTCTAACATTCGAAGGCTGTAGAGGCGCTTCTTCAAGATCAACTTATTGCACATATTCTTCCCCATATATAGAGCTTGCAACTTCGACCAAAGACCCTTCGGGGTCTTCTCCTCTAGCATTGAATAAAGGACTGAATCCGTCATACATCCCCTGACCATTGAACATGACTTTTTCTCCAACGACATCCACTACTTATTTGTCATCCCATCTGGCCTTTTCTCTAAAGCCAGATCTAAACCCTATTGCACAAGAAGATCCTCTACCCGGACTTTCCATATGGAGAAACTTTCTTCCCATCAAACTTTTCAAAATCTATTTTATGCTACTACCCATTGGTGAGATCTCAACCAAAATAAAAATAATACAAAAATAAATTTTAAAAAATTAAGAAGTACCTTGATGGACCTTGTTGAAATTGTTTCAACCCTTTGAAGATCTCCAAACAACTTATTCTTGTTCCTGAACCAGGTAGGCTTTAAGATCTCCAAACAACTTCTTCTTATTTCTGAACCAACCAGGCTCGTTCCTGAACTAGGATCTCCAAACAACAAGCCAACTAGGCTTGTTCCTGAACCAGGCTATAAGATCTCCAAACAACTTCTTGTTTCTGAACCTGGCTCTGATACCACTTGTTGGGGTTTAGTCCTGATGAACAGCAGTAGGATCAATCTTGCTGGAAAAGAAGCTTTCACCCTTTGTTATCAACAATTAGGTATGTAGTCTCTTGATCCAAAATTTAAGATTGGTGTAGTGGTAAAGCATTGGCTCTTGAATCCCTTGATCTTGGGTTCAAAACTCCATAGCTCTTTTTCTCCTAAAAAATTATTAAAAATAGTTCTTTTTCTATTCTTTGTTGGATCCTCCTCTCCCTCTTCACATGGTTTTTCCTTCAACACTTTCTTTTTCCTTCAAGATGCTTCTTGGAATTAATTCCCAAAAAACTTCAACGCTTTCTTTTTCCCAAAAGAAAACATCCGCCCGCTTCCGTACCTTCATGCGATAGCTGGACACACGTATTCCAAGAGACACCGTGAAGCCTCCAAAACTCCCATGGACTAACCCAATGAGATTAAACTAATCCCCAAGCCCGTGTATATTGTGACTTGATTTAATCTCAACCCTTGGACTCAAACTCAGCCCAATACAAGTTAGCCCCTCTGGGCCTTGATAGCACCACACCAGGCCCAACAATATTATCACACCACAGACGCCATCCCATCCGCCAAAGCTATTTTCGAGATGAGGCACAAAGAGGAAGCTGATTTATGTACGGTTGGACAGTGGACTCTAATCCTACAGGGATTTCCCTAGCTGTAATCTAAAACCAAGAACCTCGGCATGCAGGTGGTGCAGTTTTTACTACTGATGACTCGGCGCCCATACCCCTGTTGGGTCTGATTCGGGCTTTAATCCTTTATCTATGGTAAAGGATATATCTTTATTTTTTTATTAATTACCAAAAAATATAAATTATTATATCTACAAGGGAATGTGTCGTATCGAGATCACATACCTTCATCAGGATTTAAGGTTGAAACTAACTTCTTCAGCCTTCCTAGGATTAGAAATTTAGTTATGAGACTCAAAACTACTTTTCTACAACTTATATATCCTCTCTCATGGATCCTCTATCAATCTTCTCCTTTATATGTGACTACGGAAGATCAACCATACACAGATCATGAGTTCTCAAAGAGAAAAGCCATGCCAATGAAACACCGTATGAATGGTTTTTATCAACTCTCAAAAACCGACTTGTAGGAGTTTAAAAAGTTATATCCAAACTTCCTTATACCTAGTTGATTGGGTCAGTCCATCATGGGCACCCAACTAGAACCCAAATTTTAACATCTCCTACTTGCACATGATGGGCTAGACCCCAAATCTTAAGTGATACAAGTAAATGAGTCATGTGACTGTGAACACATCTGTACTTGTAAGCTCCAAACTAAAAAAAAAAAATCCATTAGGTCTAAGATGGAGACATCACCTAAGAAAAGGAAACATGGTATATCATAGCACCTCAAACTCATTTGGTTATATCAAATCAAGCATTTCTTAATCCCTTAAAAGATTCCATGCCTAACTTCTCTTAACTTCATATGCATTCACGATTATATCCAAGCTCATTAAAGCGATAAAATTGGCTGGTTAATAAACAAAAATAAGTGGTGCAATTTTATATTCATCTTTTTTTATCCTAATATCACTAGGATTTGAGTTAATCACTTTCTCAATAATGTCCTTTTAGGCCGCATTATTCTTGATCATAGGTAACATATTAGAGTACCAAACATTAACTGTTCACTTCATAACATGGTCAAAAATCACATTGGTATCTCTGAGACTAAGGTTATGATCTCCAGGACTTAGATAGTGAGGAAGGAAGGATTCATTTTACTCACTTCTTAAAAGATCATTAAGTACATATAGTATAAAATGGATGCTATGGTTGAGCTACTATGTATCTCAGAGCATATGCTTTTACTCTTGAAAATCATATAGGTCTTAGTTCAATCACATCTTGACTAACTAACTTGAGTTCTTTATCTGTTTACTATCAATAATACTAGATAAAAATCTCACCCGCGACTATTCATAGGCTTCATAAATGGTTGGGAGGCACCCATATCAGCTTTTAAATATAAAGAACCTTATTTGATCTCCATTAAGGTGATATATTAATGAATTGAACACAAATAACTGATTGTGCTAAGTGTAATTCAACAGACTTATTGTGCTAAGTGTAATTCATATATTATGCCCAAAAGAGACTAGCATCAACACAAATAACTGATAAAAACTTATTAATTATATTAATGAAAAAAATAACAATATATGGTATACAGTGGTTAATACCACAAGATTGCATCCTATGCAGTCTTAGGGATCTACAACCATCTAACTCATAGAGATCTGATTAAGGAACACTTTCTTCTATACCATGGTGTTTCTAATAAAATGGTACTTTATTTGGATATATTTGGTTCTAACATAATATTTAGGATTCTTGGCATAAGCCAAGTAGCCATGCTATCATAGTAAATTAACATAAGGTTTGATACTTGTATAATAATATCATGATACTACAAGAATCTTCTTAACCAAATAGCTTCTTGAACTATGGAGGAACATTCTGTGTATTCAGAGTCCATAGTGGATAGAGCTATAGAGGATTATTTCTTGCTATTTCATGATATAATACTATTATAAAGTAAGAAAGTATATCCTTATATTGATTTATACTCATAGTTCACCCCTCCAATCAGCAATAGAGTAACCTAGCAGGTGTAAATCCTTTCTTTGATAACACAACATATAATCATATATTTCTTTAAGAAACTTCAGTGTCCTTTTAATAGCTTTCTAATTTGCAAGTTTTGTGTTTATCTAATAATGGCTAATGAGTTCAATAGTATAGCATAAGTCTGACCATGTACACATCATTGCGTACATAAGGCTTACGATTGTGCTAGAGTAGAAAATTTTAGACATCACATATACTTCTTCTAGAGTCTTAGGATCCATATCAAGACTCAAGCTCATATTTTTCTTGATAAGAGTATCTATGGGTTTATAGTTATGCATCTGGTATCATTCAAGCATCTTCTTGATTAAGTCTTTTAAGACAAACCAAGAGTCTCTTAATTGATCTCTTAAAATCTTGATACCTATTGTGTAACTAACTTCACCCTTATCCTTTATTTCAAATATTTATCAACTTCTCATCATTTTTAGCCAATAGACTATCATCTACATGCAAAGAAAGTAACCCAAAAACTATCTTTGGATCATTTGACATACTCATTGCGGTATTCTTGTATCAGTGTAAATGACTTGATAAAATCTAATGTTCTATTATCTGTATGCTTATTTAAGGCCATAGATAGATGATAAAGTTTGCATCCTTTACACTCTTGACCTTCAATTATAAACCAATCAGTTAATTTATATAAATCTCCTTATTAGTTCTCCTTTGAGAAATGAAATCTTAACATTTATCTAATAGAATTCTATATTTATACGCATGACAATAGCTAAAATAAGGTGAATTGATGTAAATCTCAATTAGTGAAAAGTATCCTCATAATGGATTCTCTCCTTGTGGATATAACCTTTAGGCATAAGACTAGCATTATACTTTTCAATGGATCCATTAGTCTTGTATTTAATCTTAATCCATTTGTTCCCTATTATTTGATGACCAGGTGAAAGGTCAACCAAGTCTCAGATACTGTTTGACTTCCTAAACTCCATTTCCTCCTATATAGCCTATATAGCCTTGAAACCCAAGAGAACTTTCTGCATAGTCTTTGGCTCCTCATCATCTATTGGAAATACCATATATACCTCCTTTTGATTTCAAATTGATGATCAAAAATTGTACCATGAACACTTTTACATTGTTAAGGCTGCTTTTGATCATATTCCCTTTGATCTAATCCACTAGGCACATTACTCTCACTCTCCCTATTGGTTGAAGAGTTATCTTTTATTCCCCTACTAGTTCATTGAGTACTTTAAGATTTGGCTATTTCATTTTATAGAATTGGAAGTCCTTAGTAACCCCACTTTTACTAGAAAAATCTTCCTTTAAAAGGTGGCATCTCATGACTCAATCTTTTCTAAACATATAGCCCTTGGAATGCTTTAGATATCTAATAAAGATACACTTTCTCCCTTTAGGGCTTAACTTCTCATATTTATGATAAGGTACATAAGCATAAGCTACAGACCCCTATGATTGCAAATTATTCAAATCAAGATTTTTGCCAAATTAAAGCTCATATGGGGTGCAAGATACAGACTTAGAAAGCACATGGTTGAGGATATAGGTAATAGTTAACAATGCATCCTCTAATATGAAATAGAAAGATTGGTTCGTGCCATCATTGATCTAATTATATCCAAAAGGGTCCCATTTCCTTTCTTTGCAACACCATATTGTTGTGGAATATCAAGAATAATTAGTTATTTAGCTATATTTTTTATCACATAGTTCTCTATACTTTTTATATAGATATTTAGGACCTTGATTAGTTCTAAGAGCCTTATTGCTCTTATCTAATTGATTATTAACTAGTCTTAAGTAACATTTGAAATAGTCTAATATTTCTAACTTATGAGAGATTAAATAGACATGCCCATAATACGTGAAGTCATTTATGAAAATGATAAAATATGAGGCACCATGCCACACCCTTCCATTTATTGGGCCATAGATATCTAAATAGATAAGTAGCAGTAGTGTTGTAGTTCTAGTTCCTTATCCAAATGGATCTGTAGTTACCTTTCCTACGAAATAATGTTTAGGAATGGATAAGTCTTGATAAGAGGATCGAAAAGACCCTCTCTAGTTAATCTATTCGTTTTTTTGTCTAATGTGACCTAATTTAACATGTCATAATATATAATTATTATAAGAATCAAAAGTATTGGAAACAACACTAGATTCATGATTATATAAATCATTAATAGTGTCCAACATTATAAAACCATCCAACATCTAACCACAAGTATAGCATACACTTCCCAAATAAAATTTAATACAACATTTTAAAAACATAATTCTAAAACCCAAGCTAACAAGGACAAGAACAAAGATAAAATTTTGTCAGACATTGCGCATATAAAGTAAACCATGAAGTCCAATTGGCTATAGCTATAACAAGCTATCTTTACCATGTCCTTCTTGCCTTTATGCATTCTCCTTTTATGCTTGGTTATCTTGATATTTAGCATAACCTCTCTATCTTTCTTGCATTTTTCACCTCTAACTCTCTTGTGCTTAGGACTTGAAGCTATGCACAAACCAAATTCTATCAGATAAACTTATTTAGGAGCCTTATCAGTAAGGAAGAAATCCTCCTCAAACTCCACATGGTAGTCATCATCATTAAAAGTCTGGATATTATCAGGTGAGATTAACCCTTATATTTCTATAAACTTGACAGTGATCAAACAACAACATGAACTTATTGCTTGTTGGTTAATTCATGGCTTGCAGCCCTTCTTATCTCACTTATCACATTTGATATGATTATAAGATGCTCAATTATAAATAGTTTAAATACTTCTTATAGCCATCAAATTTTAAAGTGACCTAGCGCAGCCTTCTAATGGAAGTCCCTCCATACTCTAACTTGACGGTATCCCAAACTACCATGCAATGCTTCTTTTAACATACATAATATCATTTCTTATACCTCTTAGTAACACAATGTGAGCAACATGATCCTTCCTTTTATAAGTTTGATATAACTTCTATATCCCCCCTAAGCGCTCTCATGCTTAGTTTCTACCATTAGCTATGTAATTGTCTCTAGTTGCTCCTTTAGGAGATACTAAATTTTATGATATTAGATATCACAATACATTTTAGTCAATTTTTCTCTTTCGTTTAGGATAACAACAACTCTGCCAAAGTCGGTCCTAAGCCTAGGTAAAGAGAAGGGTTACGTTAGGTAGCTGACAGCCAATGTAAAACTCTATCAAATCCCTTAAAATATGAATCTACTAAATCAAACTATGCAAAGGACTAGGATGTCCCTGTTAAGAGATGTATTGCATCTGCCTTCAAATGTTTTAAAAATGAGCAAGGGATACTACATTGGCGTTCGAGTGCGGTGATAAGTGAGCAAGGGTCCATGCACTACGAACGAGTGTAGATAAAAAGTT